>JAUCMX010000016.1:22340452-22352952 GCA_033459395.1 Hemibagrus guttatus | reverse complement strand
CGCTGCTTCCGGTCGGCGTGGTCGTGTTCATCTTCATCGTGGCGCGCGGCCTGAAGTCACGCGACGAGTTCGCGCACCTGAACGTGTGCGTGCTCGTGCTCGGGGACCTGGGACGCAGCCCGCGCATGCAGTATCACGCGCTGTCTCTCAGCAAACACGGCTACAGCGTCACCTTCATCGGATTCCAAGGTAATCAATTAATCAATCAATCAATCAATCAATCAAAAAAGAGAGAGAGAGAGAGAGCGAGAGCTGGTTTTACTTCCGCTCTGTTCTGCATGCTTCTCATACAGTCGCGACTTTGTGATTGTTTACTCATTAAAGACGCGGTATGTAAGTCTTTCTACACCTTTAATCATTTATATTTGTTAAAGAATATGAATTACTGCATAATGTTTGAGATGGACCTGATCTCTGTCCTCCTGTATGCTTAACCCTAAACCCACAACACACTTTATCCAGACTCAGTCTGGGTGGGAGGAGCTAGAGCAGATCTGACTCCACCCCTTAGAGTCATGGGGTCCAGTTTTAAAGTCAGCACACTGTAACTTTTGGTTCATTTGCTATTTGTTGTAAACTAAAAAAAAAATTAGGAAAACGATGTCTGGGAGACACGGTGGCTTGGTGGTTAGCACATTTGCCTCACACCTCCAGGGTTGGGGGTTCGATTCCGGCCTCCGCTGTGTGTGTGGGTGTGTGTGTGTGTGTGTGGGTGGAGTTTGCATGTTCTCCCCGTGCCTCAGGGGGTTTCCTCCGTGTACTCCGGTTTCCTCCCCCGGTCCAAAGACATGCAGTGTAGGTTGATTGGCATCTCTAAATTGTCCGTAGTGTGTGAGTGTGTGTGTGTGCCCTGCGATGGGTTGGCACTCCGCCCAAGGTGTATCCTGCCTTGATGCCAAATGACACCTGAGATAGGCACAGGCTCCCCGTGACCCGAGTATAGATCGGATAAGTGATAGACAATTAATGAATGTCTGGGAGACATTTGTGCAGCTTGAGAACACAAAAAATGTACACCTTGAAAGACTCGGCTACTGATGACGTGCAGGCTGGGAAATAAGCCCCGCCCCCAGCCAAAACAGCTACTCGGCCGGGCTTTCTCGGACCTGAAGTATGTTTTTCTATTTGAGAATATATTTAGCACGCAACCTTTAACCGTATCTGATTGATGAAGTAAATTCTGCAGTCATGTGATTATTATTATTATTATTATTATTATTATTATTATCTTTTGGAAAATAGCTCCATACCTGACGACTGCATTGTCTTTACAGGCACTAAACCTCATCAGGACATTCTCGAGGACGACCGGATCGACATCCTTCCCATTGTGGAGCATAAAGGCCTCCCATGTAACGTGGGCTCCTGGGACTTTCACATCGCTTCATTTATCTAACACAAAAGAGAACATTTGTTTGATTTTTTTGTTTTTTTTACTTTCAGTCGGTCCTAAAATCCTCAGATACATCACCAAGGTGATCTCGCAGTCCCTGCAGCTCCTTTACGTCTTAATGAAGCTGGACGATCAGGCGTTTGTGCTTCTGCAGGTATTTATTCCTGACGCCGCGTCTGATGTCGTGTTGACGGATTTCGGTAGCTTCACGTTTGCGTCTTCTGATCTAGAATCCTCCGGGATTGCCGAGCATCGCGGTGGTGTGGCTGGCGAGCCGGTTGATCGGAGCTCAGTTTGTGATCGACTGGCACAATTACGGCTACTCCATCATGGCGCTGAGTCACGGCGAGAACCATCCCATCGTCAAGCTGGCGAAATGGTACTGGAGACTCCTTACAGAAATCTTAAATACACCGCATCTCTATGCTTTTCTTTTAAACATAATACTTCTTGGCAGGTATGAGAGATTTTTCGGACGATTCGCCGATCACAACCTTTGCGTCACGGATGCCATGAGGCGTGATCTTCAGAAGAACTGGAACATCCGGTACGCGTTTAGCATCAGTAATCTACACATCTCTAATTTACGCAGATTTGAGAATGCCCCACCCATTTCCTTGGTAAACTACTGCTCTACATGGTCTTCATTTGCATACGGGAACACGATTGGTTGTTCTATTTAATGATGCAATAATACCTCAACACTTTTCCAGTTGTCAAAGCTTTAACCAAAGCATGAGTAATATTTAATAAAATTAAGACTTTAATGTGAATTAAACTCGAAACTTTTAACTACACAAATGTTTCCTTCCCGGAAAAAAGTACGATTAATCCGGTAATACGATCCTTTTCTTATTTTTCCTCAGGGCGTCGACTTTATACGACAAGCCGCCGTCGCTATTCCGAGAAACGCCTCTGAAGCTTCGCCACGAGCTCTTCATTCGCATGGCCAGCGCTTACCCACAATTCAGAGCGAGGTGAGTTATTTACCGATTTTTACTTACGGACCCTTTAAAGTGCTTGGACCCCTATTTTCTTGTGAACAGAGTCCTGTTTATGGCAGTTTAAACATTTCAAAAATGTCACTAGCGTCCCCTGGTGGTAGAGTTAAAGATGTTCAAGCCTGTATTTTTATCGGATAAAACCTTCAAGCCTTGGAGGGATCTTATTTTATTCGTGGCAGTTCTGAAAACACGGAGAACACGGAGCTGACTGCGTTCACCGAACGAGACACTACAACCGGGGAGGTGACGTTTGCATCTGGACGTCCTGCTCTTCTGATCAGTAGCACCAGCTGGACCGGTCAGCTCTATATTACATGTATACGCTATTATAATAATTTCCTACATAACACTAACAGATTTCCTTTCCCACAGAGGATGAAGATTTCTCAGTTCTTTTAAAGGCGCTTGAAGGTTAGAGCTAAAGTTTTTCATTTCCAACATCTTTCCTAAAAAAGACAAATTTCTTAATCTCACCCAACTGTTATTCTTTGGACAGATTACGAAGGGTTCGTAGAAGCAGGGGATCGTCTCCCGTCGCTCGTCTGCGCCATCACAGGTGTCTGCTCTCGATACGTACCGAGATGATGATGATGAAGAAGTTCGTTCTTTAGATGTAGAATGTTCTGATTTTTCTGTTGGATCTCCAGGCAAAGGTCCTCAGAAGGATTATTACGAGAAGATCATCAGCTCGAAAGAGTTGAAACACGTTAAGATCTGCACTCCGTGGATGGAAGCCGAGGATTATCCCGTTCTTCTGGGTGAGCAGCATGACGTGATTATATAAACATGACCATTTTGTCAGTGTAGGGATCATCAAGAGATGAAATCACTCGCTAGAGTATTCGTTCTTACTAAGCGTTTAATAATAATAATAATTATTATTATTAATATTATTAATCAGTCCCTCCATGATTTTAGCAATTTCAACAAACTTAAAACTTTGAAACAAAAGAAGATATTTTTAAGTCACTTCAGTATTTGAGCAACACTACAGCTATAGCTTGGTTAGTCGGGAAGCATCATCATCATCATCTTCATCATCAGAGGGATCATCTCAGTACACGTTTTTTTTTTTTTTTTTTTTTTGCAAAAAAACTTTTTATTTGTAACATATGACTCACATAATTAACATTACAGAATCACTTTTTTTTATTTTACATAAAAAGGGAGCAAAATAGCTATATATATATATATATATATATATATATATATATATATATATATATATATATATATATATATATTATAATAATAATAATAATAATAACAATAATATTAATAGGAAATAAATAAAAAATACCATCCTGGGTTTTGGTCCGTTTTAGTTGACGAATATAACATCTGGTGTAATAATTAAATTTAGAATTTTATTTATTTATTTATTTTTTGCTTGAAACTGCAATGTGTTGAATTTTTGGTGTTTAGCTTTACATATATAATATCTATATTTTTATTTTAACTATCCACAGGTAAGGTGTTTGTATGAAGTTATGCTTCGTCAATTATGAATAACTCTGTAATTAGCTAAATATTTTTGAGATATTCAGTAGAAGAATCGCACCGACACTACACCTGATCAGCCATAACATTATGATCACCTGCCTAATAGTGTGTTGGTCCCCCTTTTGCCACCACAACAGCCCTAACTGGTCAAGGCATGGACCCCTACTAGATCCCTGAAGGTGTGCTTTGGTATTAGACCACAGCCCTGACTGGTCTGTGGCTATGTAGCCCCATATTTGAGCAACAGTAGCTCGTCTGTTGGATCGGACCCACACGGGCCAGCCTTCGCTCCCCACGTGCATCAATGAGCCTTGGCCGCCCATGACCCTGTCGCCTGGTTCACCACTGTTTCTTCCTTGGACCACTTTTGATAGATACTGACCACTGCAGACCAGGGGAAAACCAGCATCTGCAGATGCTCTGATCCAGTGGTCTAGCCATCACAATTTGGCCCTTCATCAAACTCTCTCAAGTCAAGCGTAAGCGCTTGTCCATTTTTCCTGCTTCTAACACATCAACTTTGAGGACAAAATGTTGACTTGCTGCCTAATATATCCCACCCACTAACAGGTGCCATGATGAGAAGATCATCAGTCTTATTCACTTCACATCTCACTGGTCATAATGTTATGCCTGATCGGTGTATATTGTGATTTAAATCAAAAGGTCATGAGTTTAAATCCCACGTCTTTGCGTCATTGTGGCTGTATAACAGGTTCGGCCGATCTCGGCGTCTGCCTGCACAAGTCCTCCAGCGGTCTGGACCTGCCCATGAAGGTGGTGGACATGTTCGGGTGTTGTCTCCCTGTCTGTGCCATACACTTCCGCTGGTGAGTTTTCCCATCACTTTCCTCTACAGAAAATCTTCTAAACAAACCTTTGTCACATTCTCAACATTCCTGACTGTGTGGTTGAAGTTTGGACGAGCTGGTGAAGCACGAGGAGAACGGCCTGATCTTCAAGGACGCCGCCGAGCTGTCGGAGCAGCTGAAGGTGAAAGACGTGAAGCTCTTAAACGAACAAATCCTTAATAACTATACACCAGTTTAACTGTGTGTTTGTGTGTGTGTGTGTGTGTGTGTGTACAGTTGCTGTTCAAGGACTTCCCTAACGACCAGGGGAAGCTAAGCGTCTTCCGTAGGAACCTCAGAGAGAACGTGCAGCAACGCTGGGACGAAAACTGGGACCAAATCATCCTGCCGCTGTTTAAGGAACACAGTGACTGAGGAGTAGCAGAAATAATAATAATAATAATAATAATAATAATAATAATTGTAGAGGAAGAGGAAGGTAATGAAGTCACAGGGATTTGTACAGGGTAAACATGAACATTTGTTTTTCTGTCATTCCGTTAACTCCATCGGGATGAAACTTGAACATGAAGCAAAAAGCACACTGTAAATACGATGTAAATAAGCACTTTATTACTTTTTTTTGGGAAGTCAGTCAGCAGAGAGCACGTTGATGATTTCTATAGAAGAGACTCTGTCGTACGGGAAGACTTGCGTGACGGGATTCGTAACGGTGACGTGTTTTAATCCAGCCTTTTCTGTACAGAGAAGATGAAGAAATCCCTGTTACTGTTAGTTAGCATTACTGATACTATCTTGACGAATGCCTGTCAGTGTTGTTCACTCGTTATCCGTGTTACGTGTTATGAAATGGACGAAAATACTGACATTAAACTCACCCAGTTCCTTCTTGAAGCTCGTGTAAGTTCCTGGGTTGCGGATCGTCGAGGAGACGTAAACCTCCGGGGCCTTTTTCGGAACCTTTACGAGTTTCTCTAGTAGTCTGACCAGACAGCCGACGAGCTCAGGATCGTACACCACGTCTATATTTATTGAAAGGATTTTAGGATACGATATAATCCGGATCACCGTCCACTTTATTTAGGAACTAATACACATGCTCATTCATGCAGCTAATCAGGTGCTGGAAGCAGAATGTAAAAGATAAAAATAAAAACTTCTGTCGGAGGAAACATTTCGTTTGAGGTCCGAGATGCCAGGAAGGATGACGTAACTCATGTAATCACTGTACAACTGCGTTGAGCAGAAAAGCATCTCTTACTGACTCTCTTCACGTGATCAGATGTTTCTATTAAAGTGGCCGGAGAGTAATTTTTTAAAAATCTTTTTATATACTTTCAGTTTCTCATCAAACTCTAAAAAAACATTTTTCCCTCTACAGAAGAAAGGATTAAAATGATTCATACCTGCTGCTATGACAGTCTCCGCCCCAATTTTCTGTAGCTCCTCCTGCTGTGCCTGTTCCCAGTCCAGTTCCTCCACACGCACCGACACGCCTGCGCCGTGTTCCTGTGTTAAACCGTTGCGCCGGATGTTACCCCGTAGTCTCCGAAGCACACTTTGATGGCAGTCGGTGAAAATGTATGTCTTGGGCTTACAGGCGTGACACACTGCGACACCGGTGAGTCCTGCGCCGCTGCCCAGCTCCAGCACCGTCCTGCAGCAGAGCGGCACGAGACCGCGATTAGATTACGATCACAATAATCATCGTCCTGGATACATAGCAGCACTGCAGCACATTATCGATCCAGCTTATGTGGGCTACAGAGACATGTTAAATAACCTCAAGAAAGAGCCAAAGTAAGAGAGATCTGATGGAGTGCAATTAGAGACATCACATGATTAGAAGGTGCACAGGGGGGAAAAAATTCATCTGTAGGTTTCCTAGATGGTGGGATGAAAGAAAAACAAAGAATAACAGCAAAAAAGGAAGGATGTAGTGAAGCAAGACAACAGATTACGGCAAGAATTCGTTTGAGGATACTGCACAGTGAGGGTTTAAAGAAAGCGTGAAGGAGCGGAAAAAGTGAAAGTAGGAAAGAAAGAAGGGATGATGTGATGTAAATGAAATAAAACTGAACAGATGTGGGGTAGAAAGAAAGAAACAGAAAGAAGAGTGGATATGGGACAGATAGTGGGTTAAAGAAACAGAAAGAATATGAGTAAAAGGAACAAAAGCGAAAGAGACAGAGGGAGAGACGTACTTTCCAGCGAAGATGTGTGCGTTTTCCAGCGCCCACTCGGCCAGGTAGAGAGCCGCCTCCCACGTGACGAGGCCAGTGGTGCCCTCCGAAATCATCGCCACGTTCTCTTCCAGACTCACTGGCTCTCCTGAAGGCTGAACGACAATCAATACCCGATCATAACCCGAAAAATCAGGGGTTGTGATGTCATAAAGTGATGACGTCATTCGTGACGTGGCGTACTGAAAAGCAATCTCATATTTTATTACTTACCAGGAAATATGTTTTATAACACACTGTGTCCTCCCCGGCTCCCATGACTTGGGCTAGAGCGTCGTACAGCTCATCCAAAGGCTCGGACGCAGTCGACTCATGCTAGGATATGTATACGTATATAACACAGTTTTTTTTCTCCTTTAATTAAATCCCTCATGTAGCTTAAGAAAAGAAAACATAACCAACTTACCCTTTTTATTAGTTCAGACAGGAAAAGCCTCCTGTATTTCACAGAAGGTGGGTTTTTACGACACACAGGATGAAGACAAGTCTAAAAACAAACCCACACACGACTTTTAAATAGGTTTTAGTCCTAAAGAAGGTTGAGAAACTATAAACTCAAGCATTTAATAAACATTACCCTTTTTAAAATGTCCAACATTACGTCTGAGGGCGAGTTTTGGAGTTTAGTTTCTAGAGACTAAAACAATCATAACTGGATCATTGAAATATATTCAAAATAGATTACTGACGTGAAAAGGAAACTTTAGTTAACATCTTTACCTTCCATGGAAACGTGTGTAAACGACACATGGCGAAAAATGACAACTGAAAACGACATGGGATGTCAAGATCGGTCTTAATGCTCATTTCGCTTATTGTTTTAAGCACTATATACAGTAATATTTTGCAGGTTTGTTTTTTTTGTTTTTTTTACACAGATTCAGATGCGGATTATTTTCCGTGTATAAACATTGCCGCACGTAGACCACGCGTTGTTTTGCTTCCTTGTAATTCCGATAATTCCGCCTTCTGCGTTCGGATTGGTCAGCACCGTTCCGCTTTCTGCGCTGTGATTGGATACAAAATGTAGTAGACGCCATTTTGGACGGTCCAGTGAGTTAACGCTTCCGCCATATTGGAAAGGACCGGATTGACTTGCAAGTCAATGCAACTGTATACAAAGATGCCGAGCTTGTTTTTATTAAAATCTCGCATTAGGATTTTGTTTTATTTGTTTTTATTTGTTATAACTGAGCAGTAAAGTTCTGTATATCACACGTGAGGTAAGTTAACTATTTCGGCATCCTTTTTTTTTTTAAAAATTTTGATTGAGGTCAAAGTGCCAAGAAAGCAGTGGCATATGGGGGAACATTTCCAATTGGACAGATTATCATAAAACTCTAAATTAAAGACTTTAAGACACTAAATTAGATCAGTATGAAAAGTGAGAAACCAGAAAAAGTAGAACAATGTGATGTAGTTAAACCCGACATGTTTGGTAATTAAATAGCACAGAAACCAATCAAGTGTTAATTACGAGTCATACTTTCTATGCAGTTACATATGTTAAAAATTTGCTAAATTATCCTAATAGCATAGTATAGTGCAGTATACAACAATATAGTATAACATACCATGGTATAATATAGTATTTTCTGTAAATGAAATGAAATACATAGAATACTATAGAACAATGTAGTGTTTATATTATGTTGCATAATGCAGTATAGCCCAACCACATCTGTAGTATCGTGCACATCTGCCCTGATATGCCAAAAGTCACAGGAGCAAAGTATTGCGTTGCATTGTGTAGTGTAGCAGAAGCTCAACCACATCTAAGTGTTTAAGAAGCAGAGAATCTGATCAGGCGTTATGAGAATTGGTAGTTTAAATAATAATTTTTTGGCATTATAAAGTAGGTATATTATCGATCAGTGATTTAAAAGTACGGACCTTTTTTATTACACAGTCAAAATCAAGATAGCTCCTATTTACATGTTTAATATGAATAAGGAATAACAAATGAATAAATCTGATATTCCATAATTCCATGTATAGAACTAACTTACAGTGCAGACACATTTATTACATCATAAATGACAATCACTTCACTAATTCTTATACAGTGCAATGTAATCAATATTTTTTTATTACTCATTATTTTATCAAGTCATTTTTTTCGTCTTCCGTTTACGGCCCGAAAGAATCGTATCCAGCGGCGCTTGTGGTTTTTTCGTCCTGTAGGCAGGAGATTTGGGAATCCGTGGCCCCTTCACGTTGATGATGTGTGGGAGGAGTGGTGGGTCTCGTAAACAAAGCCCCGTCTCCTCGGGGGCATGGCATCTTAGCCGGAGGCGCTCCGAATCTGCCGCTGTTACAGCAATCCATCCTGTGGATGAACCACACACACAGTGAATCAGTCCTAATGTTCATATACTGCAGTGCATTGTGGGGATTTTATTTGGGGATTTAATCTTCTGCATAGAGTGTTAGGTATATGCTGTTATACTGGAGCACCTGCTGAAGATAGTTTGATGTCCGTCACCGCCGTGTTCAGTCCTCGGCCCTCGAGCTCAAAGTCTCGAGACACAAAAGCTGGAAAGGTTTTCATTCGTTCCTCTCCGCCTGTTGGCACCTAAACAGGAAGTGGTGTCAAGATAGAAAGATTAACGTCGAGTAAAAAAAAAGAAAAGCTGGTGAAGAAACGACTAATAAGCTATAACGAGGACTAACTAGTTTCATGGAAAACGTTAAATCTGACTATAAATGGATGGGAGGCGTGACATGTCGTCCTCTCTTGCTGTAACTTACAGCGAGTAGCGCTTTTCCGGCGTGCTTCTGGTACGTGGAGTCGGATTTGTCCAAACTAGTGATGTGGATGGGGATTTGAGACGAAGCCACGACACTAAACCAGCACGGCTGATTTCCCTGAAGAAAAAGCATGGAGATTATGACACGCAATAGAGATAAGGATACGTGATCTCTATCACAGTGACACACGATCAGTTCAAATCCAAATAAATCAAATGATCTCACTTCCAGATAATCAATCCGTGCCAACGCTCCGAAAAACAACACCATCCCCGGCTTCAGTACAAACGTCCTAGGCGTGATGGCATGCGTCGGCAGCACAAGCTTCACTTCCTGTTCGTTCAGCAGGCTGAGAATCTGGGGGTTAAATGAAATAAAAACCTTGAAGCACATTTACACAGGACACACTCAAATCAAAGTGTGATCGTACTCACGTCACGGTCTTTCATGATTCCCGGCGTGTCGTAGAACCAGTGAGCGTCTTTAATCTCGTTGTGTGTAAATTCCGCCTCGGGAGCTTCGTCTTTGAAGCTCCGTAAGCCCACGTTGTCTTCATTCGGGTCCTCTCCAAAGCTGAGGCTGTCTGGGTCAAAGTCCACAACGTCTTTTCTGGAAGACGGAACCCGGAACGTTCTCCCGACACGACCTGCCAAAAAGGAGGCACAAATTTCATCTCGTTTCAATCACTTATGAATAATGGATCATCATGTACAACCAAAAATCACTTCCTGCTTCAGCTCACCGATCAAGTAGCCCTGTTTGCGTAAATGTTGGATCCTCTTCAGCTCTTCAGGATCGAGATCGTACTCGGTCTGTTGTGCCGCCATTCGCAGTCGCTCCGCCCGTCTGAACATCCTGTACGGCGTCGGGTTGATGATGGGGAACTTCAGGAGATTCAGTGTTGTCCCTTTGGAAAAGAAAAAAAAGAGATAAATAAGTGTGTTTAAATGTGTCTTCATTTAAACATTTTCGCAAATCGTATTCAGTCATCTTTTACTCTAAAAGTCACTGTCCTTTATCCATATGCCAACTTTGAACACACACAAATGTTGTAAATCAATTTAATAAATCACTCGAAGTATTTTAAAAGAATATGTAGTTTCTTTATTTTATTAATAAAATTGTTAGACCATGTTCTCTGCAAACCTGTTCACTGCTACAGCTAGCTATGCTAAAATATAAGAGTTCACGTTCATAATCTTCACTGTTAGTGTTAGCCAGCTAAATGAGCTAACAAGATTTCTGACAGGTTTTTTTTTTAAAAACTAATGTTCATAAATGCTAAGAAATTTTACTCAGCCAGTTAGCTAAAACATGCTAAACTATAAGAGTGTTTCTGACAGGAATTCTAATTATTTTTAATTCACAAATAAGTCTAAATTATCATAATCTTCACTGACAGCCAGCTAGCTAACCTAAGATGACTTGCTAACCTAACTTGACGAGCATGTTAGCTAACATGAGGTAAAACTGTGGTGTTTCTGACAGAAATTCTCCGTTATACTCTGTACATTTTCACTGGTAAGCTGCCATGCCAAGATTTCTGAGGATTTTTAACTAATGCTAGCCTGCTAGCTAATAAGAGGAAAACTGGTGATGTTTCTGACAGGAATTTCACAATCCTGACTGCTAACAACAGCCAGCTAGTTAACCTTAGCTAACTTGATAGTATTTCTGAGAGGATTTTAAAGTTATTTTCATAAATATTAATAATCCTTACTGCTAGTTTTTGTCAGTTAGCTACTGTGAGGTACACTTGTGGTATTTCTGACAAGAATATGCACATACACTATATTGCCAAAAGTTTTGGGACACCCCCAAAATCATTGAATTCAGGGGTTGGGCTCGGCCCCTTAGCTCCAGTGAAAGGAACTCTTAATGCTTCAGCATACCAAGACATTTTGGACAATTTCATGCTCCCAACATTGTGGGAACAGTTTGGGGATGACCCCTTCCTGTTCCAACATGACTGCACACCAGTGCACAAAGCAAGGTCCATAAAGACATGAATGAGCGAGTTTGGTGTGGAGGAACTTCACAGAGTCCTGACCTCAACCCCATAGAACACCTTTGGGATGAATTAGAGCGGAGACTGCGAGCCAGGTCTTCTCGTCCAACATCTGACCTCACAAATGCGATTCTAGAGGAACGGTCAAAAATTCCCATAAAAACACTCCTAAACCTTGTGGAAAGCCTTCCCAGAAGAGTTGAAGCTGTTATAGCTGCAAAGAGCGGGACAACTCCATATTACATTCATGTGCATGTGAAGGCAGACGTCCCAAAACTTTTGGTAATATAGTGTATATATCTCATCCATCTAGCCTGATAGGATTTATGGGGGAAAAAATTAATAATCTTTACCTCTGTGGTAGTTAGATGGCAAACCTAATCTTGACACAAAAGTTCACAAATGAGTCAACTCTTTGAATCAACTCGCATATATGAGCCTTTCGTCTACTGAAATTCTGCTCAAATGTCCTGTGAGGCCATGTCAATATTTATTACATATACAAAACTTATTCTTTTTTTTTTTTCAAATCATTCTCACAAACTATAACCGTTTAGGTGAGTCAAATAAGCTGATTCACTCAAAAGATCACTCTCATGCATTTAGTTTGCACCAAGATTATTTTCTTTGCTCTTCAATACAACCTTAATGTCAATGAGTCATGGCTTACCAGGCCATGGTGATATTGTGGCTTTATGGATCACGTCTGATGCTCTGGATTTGCAGTAATCAGACTCCAGAAGAGTGTTAAACAAAGTTGACTTGCCAGCATTGGCAGTACCAACC
>JAUCMX010000016.1:22325452-22335452 GCA_033459395.1 Hemibagrus guttatus | reverse complement strand
TTCGTGTCCGACAGAGACATCCTGGAACACATCATCTACGACTTTGATGATCCCGAGATGATGGAAATGGTAAAACCTTCTGAGAAAGGTCAAAGGGCCTTTTCCTGTTCATTTTATTATTATTGTTCTTATTTATTTACTTTTATCATCATGATAGGTGAAGCCATCTCTGGACGAGGCGTTTGTGATCCAGGAGCAGAACGTTGCTCTGAACTTCATCGGATCCAGAGGAGCCAAACCCGGCGTCACTAAAGAGAGGAGGATAAAATACGCCAAGGAGGTTCTGCAGAAGGAGGTGCTGCCTCACGTCGGCGTGTCCGACTTCTGCGAGACCAAGAAGGCGTACTTTTTAGGGTAAAATTATTTCCTTACAGGGATAAATCATGATGTTCATTTTAAATCACGTCTGCGGTTCTGTATTACGTATTGCTGCTAGATTCTGAGCGTCGAACTTGACTGTAGTTTTGTAATCCTCATTCAAAAAATACTTCCCTGCTTTCACTCTTGATTTATTTATTTGAATAATTATTAATAATACGCTGGCTTTTGGTCAGTCCTGAGATTAGATCTCAAAATAAATTTGAAAACAAAACCTCTCTCTCGGTCAGTTATATGGTGCACAGGCTCCTGCTGGCGGCTCTGGGCAGAAGAGAGCTGGACGACAGAGATCATTACGGCAACAAGAGGCTGGATCTGGCCGGACCGCTACTGGCCTTCCTCTTCCGAGGGTGAGAACCTTGGATCTCTGCCTGTCTTCTCATCTCATTTCCTGTTATATTCGCTCATTAAAACACGCACTGTACCAATGCAACACAACAGAATGTTCAAGAACCTGCTGAAGGAGATCAGGATCTACGCTCAGAAGTTCATCGACCGAGGGAAAGACTTCAACCTGGAGCTGGCCATCAAAACACGAATCATCTCAGACGGCCTGAAGTACTCGCTGGCCACAGGGAACTGGGGCGACGTCAAAAAAGCCCATCAGGCTCGAGCCGGAGTGTCTCAGGTGATCTCATTATGGCACACGTGAATGGATAACAAATATCTAATTAATGTGAATTTCTTGAAGCTTGTTTCAAATCATATCACAAGCCTCAGGCTTTTTAATGAATTATTCATGTATATAAAAAAAAAAAAAAAAAAAGTATATATAAATTTTATATTTGCTTTCAAGAAACAAGCATCACAGTATATAGGATGCAAACAATTTCCCAACATTAAAAAGAAAATGTATTTATTAAAATGTATTTAACGTTTGCAAAAAAAATCCATACATGTTAAAGTTTTGCATTAAAATACAATTTTATTTATTAGAAAAATCCATATTGTTTTTTTTTAAAGATTAATTACGTTTTAAGTAGACAGGTTGGATTTATTTGCTTAAAAAAATCTTGAAAGAAAAGTTTTTATAGAAAAATAGTTTTATATCTGTTAATTTGCAAATTTTATGGTAATTCTGGTAAATCTCTCGGGGGGGAAAAAGTCATATAATTTAACACGATGTGTGTTGTTGTGAATACAGCATTGTCATAATTAATCCGTTTTAATTTAGGTGTATTGACTCTCCCCTGTGCTGTTGCTCTTCAGGTGTTGAACAGACTGACGTTCGCCTCAACGCTTTCTCACCTCCGGCGCGTGAACTCCCCCATCGGCCGAGACGGCAAACTGGCAAAGCCCAGGCAGCTGCATAACACCCTGTGGGGTATGGTGTGTCCAGCCGAGACGCCCGAGGTACGTAAATGAAATTCTCAGGAAGACCGTAAAGAAGGAGAGAAATCTGACACACCACCTTAACATCATGGAGTCCTTGTGTGTCTGTGTGTTCAGGGCCATGCTGTAGGTCTGGTGAAGAACTTGGCACTGATGGCGTACATCTCCGTGGGTTCTCAGCCGTCCCCCATTCTGGAGTTCTTGGAAGAGTGGAGCATGGAGAACCTCGAGGAGATCTCGCCTGCTGCTATCGCAGAGTCAGTTTCCCGAGAAAAAGCTGATGTTTATCTAAATAAGCATTGTCTGCGTCATCGTGTGGCTAACACTCTTGTTCCACTCTTGTTCAGCGCTACGAAGATCTTTGTGAACGGCTGCTGGGTCGGAATCCACAAAGACCCCGAGCAGCTGATGAACACTCTGAGGAAGCTCAGGAGGCAGATGGACATCATTGTGTCTGAGGTGAAAAAGAGAGACAATTTGGAACGTGAATAAAAATGTCCTGAAAAGAAACCCTAGCTAACGAGCTTCCTCCACTCAGGTGTCGATGATCCGTGATATCCGAGAGCGAGAGATCCGGATTTACACGGATGCCGGGCGGATCTGTCGGCCGCTGCTCATCGTGGAGAAGCAGAAGCTCCTGCTGAAGAGACGTCACATCGATCAGCTCAAAGAGCGAGAGTACAACAACTACAGGTACGCAGACATTTGTGGTGCAAGATGGCCGCCGTAATGTTGAGAATGATACCATGGTTCTGTTCTAGAGTTTCATTTGAGATGCATCCTTATAGTGATGGCTTTATTGTGCGTGTGTGTGTGTGTGTGTAGCTGGCAAGACCTGGTGGCGAGCGGCGTAGTGGAGTATATTGATACTCTAGAGGAGGAGACTGTGATGTTAGCCATGACCCCGGATGACCTCCAGGAGAAGGGCGTGGCCTACTGCTCCACTTACACACACTGTGAGATCCATCCATCCATGATCCTGGGAGTGTGTGCATCCATCATTCCTTTCCCTGATCACAATCAGGTACACACGCACGCACACACACACACACACACACACACACACTTGATTTCATTGTAGCAGCAAACACAGACACAAGACATGCACGTTAGGGTAATCACACTCTGTGTGTGTGTGTGTGTGTGTGTGTGTGTGTGTGTGTGTGTGTGTGTGTGTGTGTGTGTGTGTAGTCTCCCAGGAACACATATCAGTCTGCTATGGGGAAGCAGGCTATGGGTGTTTACATCACCAACTTCCACGTGCGTATGGACACTCTGGCTCACGTGCTGTATTACCCACAGAAGCCTCTGGTCACTACGCGTTCCATGGAGTACCTGCGCTTCAGAGAGCTGCCAGCAGGTGGCGCAACACACATCCTGTTTTATTTAATCCAGATTGGAGCTGTAATTAAACATTGTAGTTTGTGTAGCTTTGTTCTCACTTATACACCAATCAGGCATAACATTGTGAGCAGTGCCAGGTGAAGTGAATAAGACTGACGATCTCCTCATCATGGCACCTGTTAGTGGGTGGGATATATTAGGCAGCAAGTGAACTTTGTCTCAAAGTTAATGTGTTAGAATCAGGAAAAATGGACAAGTGTAAGGATTTGAGCGAGTTTGACGAAGGGCCAAATTGTGATGGCTAGACCACTGGATCAGAACATCTCCAAAACTGCAGCTCTTGTGGGGTGTTCCCGGCCTGCAGTGGTCCGTATCTGTCAAAAGTGGTCACAGGAAGGAACAGTGGTGAACCAGCAACAGGGTCATGGGCGGCCGAGGCTCACTGATGCACGTGGGGAGCGAAGGCTGGCCCGTGTGATCCGATCCAACAGACGAGCTACTGTTGCTCAAACTGCTGAAGTTAATGCTGGTTCTGATAGAAAGGGGTCAGAATACACAGTGCAGGGACGGGTCAAGGCTGTTCTGGCAGCAAAAGGGAGACCAACACTATATTAGGCAGGTGGTCATAATGTTATGCCTGATCAGTGTAGCTCATGAGTATGATAAGCCCCTCCCACCCAGTGAATTTTTCAATTAAATATAAAAATCTGTCTTTTCTTCTAGGCATCAATTCTATCGTGGCCATTGCATCGTACACGGGTTACAATCAGGAGGACTCCGTCATCATGAACCGCTCCGCCGTGGACCGAGGCTTCTTCAGGTACCTCTTTCTTCTGTTTACTTGTGACATGGTGCAGAGCCTAACCATGTTCGCTATAAGCTTCTCTCTGTAATATAGCTCAAAGTGGCAACATGTTTAATTCACTCCAACAAAGAAAGGTGAAAGGGTAAACGTTCTGTTTGGTTTTTAGGTCGGTGTTCTACCGCTCCTACAAAGAGCAGGAGTCAAAGAAAGGCTTCGACCAGGAGGAGATTTTTGAGAAACCGAAGCGTGAAGAGTGTCAAGGTGAGTCTGTGGTTAAACTGAGGTTCTGTAGTTATAACATAGTGCTAAGAAATAAATGAAACTTGGTAATGTGTCTGTTCTGGAATTGCTGAAGATACACAAAGTATGGTTCTGCCACAATTTATAACGGCATTGCTCATATTGTTATAACACTAAAATAATAATAGACTAAAATGTAAAGTCTTCGTCTCTCTCAGGAATGCGTCATGCCATCTACGATAAGCTGGACGACGACGGCCTGATAGCGCCGGGCGTACGCGTGTCCGGCGAGGACGTGATTATCGGAAAGACGGTCACCCTGCCCGAAAACGACGACGAGCTTGACAGCACGAACCGGCGCTACACGAAGAGAGACTGCAGCACCTTCCTGCGCACCAGCGAAACCGGCATCGTCGACCAGGTCATGGTCACGCTCAACCAGGAGGGCTACAAGTTTTGCAAGATCCGGGTGGGTGTGGCCTTTCCTTGCTGGTGATATGGAAGGTTAATCATAGCTGCGAATCCACGGTCATTTCTCTCTCGGTTTGTCTTCTGCAGGTGCGTTCGGTTCGAATCCCTCAGATCGGAGACAAGTTCGCCAGTCGACACGGACAGAAGGGAACCTGCGGGATTCAGTACAGGCAGGAGGTGAGAATGTTACGGCAGACTGTACAGCAAATGATGTACGTCGTCACAGGACTGATGATCTGGGAAGAAGAGAATTGTTATATATTTCTGTCTGAATTATTTTGCAACATTATGCATCGCTAAAGAGAAGTTTCAGTACTTCGCACACCACATAGATTTGTTGAGACTTGCATTCGTGCAGTTTTCGAACAGCTGCTGTTGCTCTGTTTTTTCAGGACATGCCATTCACCTGTGAAGGAATCACCCCAGACATCATCATCAACCCCCACGCTATTCCGTCCAGAATGACAGTCGGTCACTTGATCGAGTGTCTGCAGGGGAAGGTATACACACTACACACACACTGACTCACACGTGCCACTGTACTGATTGTTGTCTTCACCTGAAAACGTGTGTCTGCTGTAAACTCAGGTTTCTGCGAATAAAGGGGAGATCGGTGACGCCACACCGTTCAACGATGCTGTGAATGTGCAGAAAGTGTCCAATCTGCTGTCTGAATATGGCTACCACCTCAGAGGAAATGAGGTAAGCAAACATTTGACGGAAGTGTAATATTAATGCAGTTAATAATGAGTGTGTGTGGGTTATTCTCTCAAGACGCTCTCCGACGCTGTCCTCTCTCGGGTCCTGTAGGTGCTGTATAACGGTTTCACAGGTCGTAAGTTGACCTCTCAGATCTTCCTCGGCCCCACCTACTACCAGCGACTTAAACACATGGTGGACGATAAGATCCACTCGAGGGCACGAGGTCCCGTCCAGATCCTCAACAGGCAGCCTATGGAGGGTAGATCACGGTGAGATCACTACTTCCTCCTTTACATGCATGGAGCTGTAGAGGTTTAGAGAAGAATGTACTGAATTGTTGGTTGTGTCGTACAGAGACGGAGGTCTGCGCTTCGGAGAGATGGAGCGAGATTGTCAGATCGCTCACGGTGCAGCTCAGTTCCTGAGGGAGCGGCTGTTCGAGGCGTCCGATCCTTACCAGGTGCATGTGTGTAACCTCTGCGGCCTCATGGCCATCGCCAACACGCGCACACACACCTACGAGTGCAGGGGCTGCCGCAACAAGACGCAGGTCAGAGCCGTTATACTTTATCTTCTTTTATTTTTATATTTAGTTTTTATATAAATTTTATATGTATTTATTTTTTAGATTTACTCATTTTCTATTTTTTTATTTAATTATTTTGTTCATAAAATATATATATATATATATAATAAATAGAAAATGAGTAAATCTAAAAAAAATATATATATAATATGTGTATTTTTTTTATATTTACATATTTTCTACTTATTTATTTTATGTCAATTTTCCATTTATATTTACTTATTTTCAATTTATTTTATTTATATTTATTTGTATTAATTATACATCAATTTCATTTTATATTTACTTATTTTCAATTTATATTGTTTAATTATTTTTATATAATTTTTTTCTATTTATTATTTTACATTTATTTATTTATTAGATATTTATTATATTTATTTTTATTTTATTTTATACTTATTTTTCTGCTTCTGCCTTCCTCTTACTCTGTGGTTGTATCAGCTCTTAACCTCTCGCCTCCGTGTTGTAGATCTCGCTGGTGCGGCTGCCGTACGCCTGCAAGCTTCTGTTCCAGGAGCTCATGTCCATGAGCATCGCCCCACGCATGATGACCACCTAAACACAGCCCCAATGAATCATGGGAAACTGGGCGGTGGGAATTGGGGAGAGCCATGTTTAAATGCTTTTCTGATCAGAACTGCAGTGCACGCCGTCGAAGGCTTAATGAGCGTACTTTAAAAGTCAGTTTTTGTCGTTAGCATTTCGGTTGTGTTTTTGTAAAATGTAGAATGAAATAAAGCTCTTTGTTTGTTTTTGTTTTTGCGTTTTCGTTGCTCGTTAATTTCTTTGATATAAGCTATTTGCTGATACACGAGAAAAATCTCGTCGTTTTGGGAAAAACGTCTCGGCGCCGTGAGAAATAATAATCATCGGGTTTGTGAGAAATCATTATTACGGAGGACTTTTATTATGTAACTTTATGGAATCTTGCACTTTGTGAGCTATTTTTTCAAGAAGATGACATTCTTTAAAAAAAAAAAAAAAAAAGAAGAGTAATACTTAAGGTTAGAAGAAAATTTGTTTGCATAATACGGAGATGTTTTTCCTCACAGTAACTTTTTTTATTGCTTTGTTTCCATGTTTTTCTGCCACATGTACTTCCTTACATGGCTGTATATCATAGTCTGTATATAAATACATAGTACAGTCAAGATTGAAAGTATTGGCACCCTTCAAGGCATTGAGTGGCAAATTTATTATAATTAAAAAAAAAAGAATATTTCCCATTTTTAATTAAAAATGGCTTAAAAGCCATAATAATTTAAAACAATATGCTTTTGTAATATTTTCCCTGTAATCAAACTATTGGCACCCCCACCCAAATTATTTTCAAATGGCTTTGGAGAATAAACTAGCAGAAACAATAATGAACATACTCTGAATTTCCCAGGATGAAGACCTGCATTTCTGTAATATGATCTAAAACGGCTACGGTGCTCTGTGCCTGGAGCTACGCGTTTTTCCTGCCGTGATTTATTTATGATTTATTAGCCAATGACCGAGTCACTCGGTCGCCCTGCGCCCTTTAAAAAACCGATCTTTCAATCTGATTAAATCAGGTGCTGGCTCTGAGGACCGCTTAGAATAAGATTCAGTGTCTTAGAAACGTCCGTCTTTGATATTAGTCCAGTCACAACATCAGGGTTTTTTATTAGATGGTGTCCTCTGAACAAATGCATGATTTATATGATTATGATTGCCGTTTAAAATGATTCACTTAGAACATTTAATATGATCTTAAGGTGTGCATTTTGTCCCTTAAGTGTGCAGGTTTCACCTCTGAAGAAAGCTTTGTCCTCATTCACGGGTGCTTTCTGAGGTAGGAATTTATTTAGTCGTGTTCATACTCGACTTTACATCTCCGGCACCACGACGTGTCTGTCTTTTAAAGCGTAGAAAAAGGGGAGCTGAGCTTCAAACCTTCAACGTCTGATTAATACACAGCCTTTTCTACACTGTGCCAGTCTACTGAGCTACCAGTTCTACCAGTGTGCAGGTCAGACCACCAGCAGGCTGGTGTAAGACAGTGAAGGATGTAGAACAGTTGTATTCAGGATCAAATCCGAGTTCCTGTGGCTCTTTCTGAATGTTGCTGCCTGTCATCCCTGAGAACGAGGGTTCAAACCTCCTCATGTGCCTTTAATTGTTTGCCAGAACTCCATTTGAATGAGAACTGCACAAAAAAGCACTGGTGGCTCAGTGGGTTAGTGAGGGTGTGATGGTGGTGCTGGAGTCCTCGGTTCGAGTACCTGGTATGACAATCTAGAAAACACTTAATTCTTCTTTCAGCTTTTCCCCTTTAGGGGTCTCCACAGCGAATCATCTCTCTCCACCTATCCCTATCTTCTGCATCCTCAACACTTGCACCCACTAGCTTCATATCCTCATTTATTCCATCCATATACCTCCTCTTTGGCCTTCCTCTTTGCCCCCTGCCTGGCAGCTCCATGTCCAACATTCTCCTACCAATATACTCACTCTCCCTCCTCTGAACATGTCCAAACCATCTTAATCTGGTCTCCCTAATTTGTCCCCCAAACGTCCAACATGAGCTGTCCCCCTGATGTACTCGTTCCTAATCCTGTCCAATTTTATCATTCCCAAAGAGAACCTCAACATCTTCAGCTCTGCTACCTCTAGCTCTGACTCCCGTCTCTTCCTCAGTGACACTGTCTCTAAACCATACAGCATGGCCGGTCTCACCACTGTCCTGTACACCTTCCCCTTGATTCTCGCTGATATTTTCCTCTCACACAGAACTCCCCACACCTTTCTCCACCCATTCCAACCTGCCTGCACTCGCTTCTTTACCTCTTTCCCACACTCTCCATTACTCTGGACTGTTGACCCCAAGTACTTAAACTCCTGTACCTTCTTCACCTCTTCACCCTGTAACCTTACTGTTCCACTTCCCTCCCTTTCATTCACACACATGTACTCAGTCTTACTACAACTGACTTTCATTCCTCTTCTCTCCAGCGCAAACCTCCACCTCTCCAGGTTTTCCTCCACCTGCTCCCTGCTCTCACTACAGATCACAATGTCATCTGCAAACATCATTGTCCAAGGAGACTCCTGTCTGACCTCCTCTGACAACTGGTCCATCACTATAGCAAACAGGAAGGGGCTCAGAGCTGATCCCTGATGCAGTCCCACCTCCACTTTGAACTCCTCTGTCTGACCTACAGCACACCTCACCACTGTCCTGCTCCTCTCATACATGTCCTGCACCACTCTGACATACTTCTCTGCTACTCCTGGCTTCCTCATACAGTACCACAGCTCTTCTCTTTGGGACCCTGTCATACGCTTTCTCCAAGTCTACAAACACACAGTGCAAATCCCTCTGACCATCCCTATACTTCTCCATCAAAATTCTCAGAGCAAAAATTGCATCTGTTGTGCTCTTTCTGGGGATGAAGCCATACTGCTGCTCACAAATTTCCACTACCTTCCTTAACCTAGCTTCCACTACTCTTTCCCATAGCTTCATTGTATGGCTCATCAACTTTATCCCCCTATAGTTACTGCAACTCTGCACGTCACCCCTTTTTCTTTAAAAATCGGCACTAACACACTTCTTCTCCATTCCTCAGGCATCCTCTCACTCTCTAAAACCCTGTGGAACAAACTAGCTAAAAAGTTTGTTGAACAAACTAAATTAAAAAATGGATGTAAAAAAAAAAAACACGTGTGGGGAAAAATAAATAAACGTAAGAAAAATAAATAAAAAAAGAATAAGTAAATAAATGAAATAAGCAAATAAATTAATTTATTTGTATAGCGCCTTTAACAATGGGCATTGTCTCAAAGCAGCTTCACAGAAGTATAGAAACAGAGAGAAAAAAAAAATATTTAAATTTTTTTTTTAAATTTTAAATTTCTATTTCAAAAACTTTTATTTTATCCCTAAAAATAAAATAAGTTAATATAAATAATTAAAAATAGAAATGAAAAATAAAATAAGCACATTAAAAATTCATTCATTGTCTACCGCTTATCCGATCTATTCTCGGGTCACGGGGAGCCTGTGCCTATCTCAGGCGTCATTGGGCATCAAGGCAGGATACACCCTGGACGGAGTGCCAACCCATCACAGGGCACACACACACACACAACGGACAATTTAGAGATGCCCC
>JAUCMX010000016.1:22317249-22324952 GCA_033459395.1 Hemibagrus guttatus | reverse complement strand
TCTTTCTTTCCTTTACATCTTTCTCATACATCTTTTTTTCATTTGTTATTTCTTTCCTTCTTTCTTTATTTCATTCTTTGTTTCTTTCTTTGTAATGTTTTTTTGGTTTTCTAGCGCTTTTTTTTTATTTATTTATTTATTTTTTTTATTTTTTATTTATTTATTTATCTATTTATTTAGTTAGTTTTTTTTTTTTTTTTTAAACTGCAAGTACTATTTAAAAAAAAAAAATAAAAATAAAAAATTTCCCTATTCTATGGTCATTCACAATTTCACAAATTCCAATTCCATTCATTTCAATCCCGAGTTGCAACTTTTTTTTATTATCTTTTTTTTTTTTTTTGTAAAAGTCTTAGTTCTTTTCTTGGCTGCTTTTTGTTTCTGTTCTAGGCGGCAATAAAGTTTTGAGTCATGTTTTCAATCTCTGGTCAGTCTTATTACTGATCTCGTGCATGTTTTGGAGAAAACTTTCATAAAGTTGCATCTCTCTCACGTTTCCTAACAAACTAAATACAGATTTAAATCGTCCCAGTGTTAAGTGTGTCAACATAAACCTGTCTGTCTTTACAGCACTGAGACCTTCTAGAAAATTCTGACCAATCAGAATTTACCTCTCGAGCCTAACGTGACATAAGAGGGTCATAGTTCATTGGTTTAATTGTGACTAATCACATGCATGAATGTGATCAATTTTGGATTTGTTTAAAGATGGCGAGCGAAACAGCTCTTGGTGGAATCGCCGACGCGCTCGTCTTATCAGATTGTTCAGGCTGCAGCTGGCGTGTTTAGACACGAGGAAAAAATGCTCACGTGCCAACACGTGTACACGCCGAGATGCTCTGAAGGACGGGTGAATGAGGAGTTTATATATTTCACTCCACTTCAGAACTCTTTATAGCTGCAGTAACATGACGTTATCTGGTACAGCTGAATGGGTACGTCTGACATTAACGCCGCATCAATTATTTAATTAATGAAATCCCGCCCCCTCACCCTTTCTGGTGGGAATGTCGGCGATGGAGTCGACCACGTGGATGGCGCCCGTGGCTGAGGCTTCACCCTTGGCGTTGCTGGCGTGACACTCGTACCTCCCTGCTACCTCCATGGTCAAGGGGAAGATCTGAAACACACACAGGTCTGTGTCTTCAACACATGATGTTTAGAAAAAATTCTGCTGGTGTTTTTGAGGAAAAATTAAAAAAAAAAACAATTTCGAGCTCAGCATTCGCACATTAACAAAACTCTCACGTTTAATTTATACTCATTCATACGAAACACTAAAATTATTTACTCTATAGCTCAAGAAAAAAAAAAAACACAAGTTCCTTTCCTATCCCTCTCGCATTTACACAGCACTCGGATTTGCTACTTTACCTCTCGCATTCGTTAATGCAACGCTCTCAAACGTCTTTTTATTTTACCACTCACATTTCCACAAAATGCTTTCGCAACGGCTATTTTTTTTACGTTACACTTTCACAGAAACTTGCCTAACCTCTTACATTCACACAAAACACACTCGCACCGTTCATTCATACAAATCTTTTTGATTTACTCTCACTTACTGTCACATAAATCACTAGGAAATTAATCCAAAGTGCTTCGCATATACAACAAGTGCGTGTGGGTGCTGGTGAATGTGAGCTCACTGTAGAATTTTCTAAGATATGCGAATTAAAGATTAAATAAAAATTCAACACCAACACAGACCTGGGATGGACGTCAAAAGGAAGTTGTTTTTTTTTTTTTGTTTTTTTTAAGTGCATTGTTACCAGCACCGGGAAATCCTCCAGACGTTAATGCTCTATCCTTTTACACAATAAACCAGGAATTTCTTCTACGTAAAAATAAATAATAAAAATAGACGCTTCCTTCCTCTAGTCATGCTAGCAGGTACAGGAATGCAGCTTTCAGTGTCACGGCTTCATGTGAGCTGTAGATTTTTTTTCAAGCAAGAAATCAGACAAACTCACCAGCACCCATCCGGTGACCTCGTGCTTCTCGGGGCCTCCTCTCACCTGGATGGCGAGGTTGTTCTGGTCTCCGGGGGGGCAGCTGTGACTTCTGATTATCGTCTGTGATCTACAGTGAGAGAGAGAGAGAGAGAGGGAAAGAGAGAGAGAGACAGGGGAGAGATATTTAGAGAGAGGGGAGGGAGGGAGAGAGAGCGAGAGAGAAGGAAAGAAAGAGAGAGAGAGACAGTGGAGAGATATTGAGAGAGAGGAGAGAGAGAGAGAGAGAGAGAGAGAGAGAGACTGAGCATATATATATGATGTATTACCCATTAAACTACAGACTAATAAGTGAATCAATGAATCAACTTAGAAGTGATTCTGATTCATCCCCGGAATCAAATTGATTTTTTCCGCACATCCCAGGCTGCTTTATTCCTGGTGTAGCACATTTTACTATGTGAGGAGATCTTTATGATGTCGGCGCCAATGGAAAACATCTCTGAAAGTAACCTGTAGATTGAAGAAGACTCTAGACTTCTAGAAAGTGGAGAGTAACTATAAATGAATAAAAACTGACAGAAAACCAGGAATAAAATACTCAGTGGCATGCTGTTGTAAGACAATTAATGAAGAAAGGAACTGATTCATCATATAATCCCATTGTTGATTATTTTTGTAGAACAGCATGACGCAGAGTGAGAGAGAGAGAGAGAGAGAGAGAGAGAGAGAGGGGAAGAGAGAGAGAGAGAGGTTTATTCCTTATTTATTTCACTGAATAGAAAATGTCCTGTGCATCTTGTGATAAATATGTACTTCATTATACTTATTACATTATACTTATACATTATGTACTTCATCTATATAACTCTATCCAGTGTTTATTACCACATATTTATTTATTTATTTGTTTATTTATTTATTTATTTATTTCATCTTATTTGTTTGTTTGCTTGCTTATTTAATTTAATTTAATTTAATTTAATTTAATTTAATTTAATTTAATTTAATTTAATTTTATTTTATTTTCCTCACACTTGCGCATCACTTGAATGCCTCCTCGTTCAGAATCCCAGCAGAAAACTGGGAAACTGGGCAATAAGTCACTGAGGATGTGTGTGTGTGTGTGTGTGTGTGTGTGTGTGTGTGTGTGTGTGCGTTATGAATAACCTTTTGTGGAAACAATACAGCTGGAAAACAAGGGCGGAATTCGGGAGAGGAAACGTTTCATCAAACACGGCATCTGCTCTCAGAGACGCTTAGCTCTGCGGAGTAAATATCCTCAACTCGCTTCTTAAAGTAAAACCTTCACTTCCTGTTCTTGAGCGTCCACAATATATAATATAGGCTACCCAATGACTGAGCAAACATGCTACTGACAAAGCTAACATTACACTGAAGGCGCTAATCTACAAATGAACATTTTTAAGGTTTTAAGTTCTTAAAAGCATCAGTTATTAGGCTAAGTGTGAACTAGCAAAGTTTGGATCGAAGCTAAACAAATAAAAAGTAAAAGTGTCCGTGTTTCTCGACTCTGTATATTTTTTGTTCCACTTTAGTAATCAGGCTAAGCAGGAAGTAGCGTTTTAGAAAAGACGTGAAGTGTGTTTTAGCGTTAAAGTAACCCGGCTACGCATGAAGTGGTGGCACAGTAAACAAAGTGAGCGTGAAGTAGAGCTACAGTAATCAAGCTAAGCACGAACTAGCGCAACAGTAATCAAGCTAACCGTGAACTAGCGCTATAACCAACACATCAAATAAACATTCCATTTAAAGCTGAAGTAATTTGGTCTGTTCTAATTTTTCTCAGGTAGAAATTTTATGTTAGCTAAATGTCAGTTTTGGGTTGCCAGATTTATTTGTTCTTCCTTTTTGTATATTGCTAAAGGGATTTTTTGTAACACAAAGAAAGTTTTGGCGATATACTCATTTTAATTTTATATAATAAAACTGATCATCCAAAGAAACGCTCTCTAGACTGTAGGTCCCGCCCCCAGGGATGGGTCTTGCTCTACAGTAGCAGCTTGGTTGCAGTAAAGATGGGTTGTTTCTGCATTTCCGGCTGGTCATCTTCCTTTATGAGCAAAAGGCTCATGTTATCTCTTCAATGTTTTTTGGCATGTTTTCTGGAGGCACAGCATGACACAGGTGAGTTACTGGGTGAATTGAGGAGTGTACCTTCCTCCAGCTGAGCATCGGGGTGGGGACGCCGATGGCCTCGCAGCTGAGGAAGACCTGAGCACCGGTGACGTTCCAGACCTCACCTGGAGCTGTAACGATCACAGGAGCTGGGAGAGGAGAGAAAAGTGAATGAGGGAGAGAAAAATAAATAAAGAGGATGAAAGTTGAAAAATAAAAAGTCTGTTGAAAAACTCGGGTCAGGTGGTCTCTCTCTCTGTGTGTGTGTGTGTTGTGTGTGTGTGTGTGTGTGTGTGTGTGTGTGTGTGTGTGTGTGTGTGTGAGAATCCTAATCCCATCTGAAAGGATGGAATTTCAAACATGTCTGCTCAGGGATACGGCCCGGGAGTCACCCTGTGTGAAAAACAATGTCCCCCGGGCTTGCTGTGTGTGTGTGTGTGTGTGTGTGTGTTTAATGTAAGCCCACTTAACCTTTTCCATGGCAGTGATATCAGTCACTGTGACTCATTTCTGTGGAATCTATTTGTCCAGTGTGTTGTCCAAAATTGTGTGATTGTCCCATATCATGATCAGTTGACCGATCACGAATCCATTAAAAAAAACTAACAAACAAACAAAAAAAAAAACCCTCTGCTGACCATCTTGAGGGATGTTTTACTTTCTTTCGATGATAAAACCACGCTCTAAATCTGGACTAAACAAAGTGGACTTCATATCTGTGCTTTAAAAACATTTTTCTAAATCAAACACATTAAAAATAAACCCCCTAAAAACCCACCAAATATTACTGTGATTATTAAAAACAAAACAAACCCCATTTAATCTTATATAATTTTTAATAATACTAATTTATCATTGTTAACTAATATTTAAGTTTCTTTTTTCCCCCTTCTAACACTTTTTAATGCATTTTTAAACAGTTTTTTTTTTTTTTTTTTTTTTAAATAACAACATTTTTATTTTTAATTCCATCAAAATTATTGCAATCACTCTCCCAATTAGTACTTTTAAAGGTTGAAATAAAACGGAAAAAAATTAATAAATAACGTTTAATGAATTGTTCAGTTAATTAGGATACTTAAAAAACTGTTTTCATGTTGGTTTTAGTGGTTATGTAAATGTACAGCTTAATTTAACACTCTTAAAAGTTAAATCGAATTAAAATATTTTTTTTTTTTTTTAAAGTGCAATGAATTACCGCAAAACAGTTCTGTTCACAATAAAAATTTTCACTTTTTTGAATTAATTTTTTCCCCCTCTTAAATAAAAGTAGTTATTGAGGTATCCCCCTCAGTCCAATGGTCGGTACTGTTAAACTCCTCACCTTTAGCACACTTGCCCTTGTTTTGTACTTTAATGCCGGGTTTGTTTTGACGCTCCGTGGACGCGTTCGCCGCTCTCAGCTCGCACACGCTCCGGTACTCCACATCGTCCGAGCCGCACACCCGGTAGTCGCCGTTTTTACACATGCACACGCCCGGCTCGGACTTCCTCTTCGCCGTTTTCTTGTCCTGCCGCGGTTTTACGCACTCGAAACCGGGCGCGCAGCGTGTCACCACCGAACCGCGCGCTCCGCACGGCTCTCCCGCTCCGGCGGCGCACAGCTCGCAGCATCCGCAGGCGTCCATCACGCGGAACGCGCAGCCGGTACCGGCAGCGCGGCGCACGACCTCGGGTCACAGGTGCCGCAGGAGCGCGGGACGCGCGAGACAGCGGCGGCGGCCAGCGCCGGGACAATGAACACCCACAGCATCGTGACTGGAACGGAGAAACCGGGGACACGAGCGCGTCCGTAGCGTCGCAGCGCCGAGTCTGGTCTTGCGGACGGAGAAGAGACGCACAGAGCCAAAGAGCTAAAGATAACCCCGCCCACAGGACACGCCCATTTCAGAACAGTTTTATTTCATGCCACATGGAATTTAACAAAGAGAAGATTCTTGTCAATCCGAATACAAAATAATTAATAATAATAATAATAATAATAATATTTATATATTATATAATAATAATAATTATTATTATTATTATTATTATTATTATTATTATTATTATTATTATTATTATTATTATTATTATTATTATTATTATTATTATTATTATTATTAGCATGGTGGCTTAGTGGTTAGCACGTTTGCCTCACACCTCCAGGGTTGGAGGTTCGATTCCCGCCTCCGCCGTGTGTGTGGAGTTTGCATGTTCTCCCCGTGCCTCAGGGGTTTCCTCCGGGTACTCCGGTTTTCCCCCCCAGTCCAAAGACATGCATTGTAGGTTGATTGGCATCTCTAAATTGTCCGTAGTGTGTGATTGTGTGAGTGAATGAGAGTGTGTGTGTGCCCTGCGATGGGTTGGCACTCCCTCCAGGGTGTATCCTGCCTTGATGCCCAATGACGCCTGAGACAGGCACAGGCTCCCCGTGACCCGAGAATAGATCGGATAAGCGGTAGACAATGAATGAATGAAATAAATAAATCAGGTCAGGAGGTTGTGATTAAGCTCCGATGGCAGGCATGACATTTTGTTTTAGACACGCCCACAATTCATAAAAATTAGAACACAGTCCTGATGTTTATCTGCGATCACGATATTTCTGATCACGATATTTCTGATATTCAGCCACTACACCACTGTCTGACCCGACTTGAAGACAATAATAATGAGCAATAATCAATAATCACGACCTCTAAACTCAACCGAGGAGAACCTGAAGACGGCAAGGATAATTCAAAATGATTTTTAATCGTTTCTGATTTCCATCATGATTTGTTTTTGATCAGAATGACACGTGAGATCATCAGGAGATTTTTAGGAGGAGTATTTTTTTTAAACCTTTAAAATTCTGTTCCACAGACGATATTCAAAACCAGAGCAAAAGAAAGAGGAAGACGGTGAAGAGGAGACTTTAGTTTACTTTACTCCCACGCAAAGTTTACAGGACCTCTTTCGAAATATTTCTACCTCAACGCTAAAACTGTGTATCCCAGAAATCCTTCAGTCTTTATGTTTATGTTTGTCCTCTGTGACGTCCAGGAGAAGAGAGAAGACAGATGGTGAAATGGCATCAGTGCCGAATCGGACCAAGCCACTGGGAGTTTATTTCATGTATTTGGTGACGAAGGCAGCGGCGATGTCCCTGTAGGGAGTGTGAGAGTCCGAGCGAGACGGCGGGATTCGGCAGAGAGAGCGGAATCGTGGAGAACGCAGGAGGAGGTTGTGAGCCAGACCAATGCAGCTGGAGCTGAGCCAGTACAGCGCCATCGACTAGAGCAGGAACAGAGAGACGAGAGGAATTTAAAAGTAAACAGTGTTAGGAAAAACAAAACATTCGTTCATGCTAGCAAGCAAGCGACAGGCATAACTAACTAGTAAAGCTACACCCAAAAAACGATTAAAATAGCAGGCGCTAGACACAAGTTAGAGACAAATGACTCAACCGGGTAGTCAGCTAATGCCCTAAAACGCTGCTAGCTAACGAACTTCAACGAGAAATCTATATTCTGAAGCGCTAACTTTACGTCCAAGTCGTGACCGATTGGTTTTTATTTGACGTTTTACGTTCACAATCATCTCCAGAAGCAAGAACACCGATGCAAGATTATCATCGTGAAGTGACAG
>JAUCMX010000016.1:22259749-22312249 GCA_033459395.1 Hemibagrus guttatus | reverse complement strand
TGTGCTAACTCTGCTATTTCCTTCTGCAAGGCTTCAATCTGGCTGAGAGGAAATCGATCCCGCGGTTATTCACCAGCACTCTGAACCGAATATAACCACTTATGTGTAAAAAAAAACTGATCCGGAATCAGCTCAGCGTTGCCAAGACGGCAATAAAACAGGGAAATCTCACTGATCTTAAATCAGTTCAGTGACCTGTTTGTTACATATAAAAATATAAACATAAAAACAAACACTGATCTCAGATCAGCTCAACATGCTCAATGCTATAAACACTATGAAAAAAAAAATCAAAGGTTTTTTAAAATTAATAATTAACATTTAAGCTACTTAGTTATTAAGTTATTAGTAATTTTTACTAAATATTTTATTGTTTCCATAGCAACGGATCCTTCATAGACACTGTAAATTAAAATGCTTTAAAACGTTTTATTTTAAATAAAAAAAAAAAGAAATAGTCGACACAGTGATGTTTTCTTTAAAGAGAGGTTTAGTTGACATTTAAGGAAGGAGTCTCCAGCGTCACACCCTGCGTTTACTAGCTGCTCTAACTGCTTATAGCCGCTTTAACGTCGCCGAGAGCATGTTCAGCAACTTTAAACGGATAAAAATGATCGTTGTTGTATAAAAGCAGGTAAATTACTGCCATAAGAAGCATAATACATGGCATGCTGTGGTTTTTCCCCCTTCACAACAATTTTGCTCTTTTTAAATGAAATAAAATAAGATTATTCAGAGAAATGTGACCCATGACTCGGTCGCTATTTTGAACAGCGGCCAAGAGCGAGAGATTAAAAACAGCAACAAAGATGTGGGGAAAAAAAGGGAGCTACTGGGAACAGAGTGATTGTGAGAAAAGAACAAGCTGAAACAGATTCCTCTGTGATCCAGGCGATGATTTATGAAATAGAATGAAATCAGGAAAGAGAGCCTTTAACACAAACAGCGCAGATGTTTACGTTTAAGTCGAGATGGAGATAAACATCGTATTCACTTATTGAGCTCGGACTGTTTACTTCACGCAAGCCGAGATGTTCTCCAGGAGGTCAGAAGATCATTTCCGGCAGGGAAAAACCCTAACAGTGTAGCTGTATTAAGTCGACTTGTCTCCCAGATGGGGGATGAGAACATGCGAGGGAGGGGAAGAAATAATTTTTTACAAAACATGGAGACTGAGAAAATGAAATAGAGCGAGTGAGTCAAATTAGGAGCTGGATCATTGCATCATATCCGATTAAAAAAACTAAAAGAAGGAAAGAGAGCATGAAAAAGAGAGAAACCCGATCCCATCCTAGATCTGAGTGGTTCTGACTTGTGAAAGCCATCACCATGGATACCAGCTACAGTGTGAGTCGCTGGATGTAAAGTGAATCAACTCCACAATGATTCGTTCGATTCGATTCGATTTTGAAATGACTCAGTTGATTGATTCAGTTTGTAAGTTCTACAGGAAGTAAACTTCTCATGTCTTCTCATATTGAGTATTATATACAGAAATGAAAATGATCCTCAAATGTCATTTTTTTGTCATGACAGATATAAGCGGCTTTATGTAAAAAAAAAAAAGATATTAAGGTCTACTCTGTTATGATCTTTCATAAACCTCATTCTTTGCTTCCTCAGATACATTAGGTCCATAGTGCCATTATTTCTACACGTTTATTTTTACGAGTTACTGATGTTTCAATTCAAATCAACTGACCAATCAAACAGAGTCATGACTAGAAGAACTCATGATTTATTCGGATGAAGGTTTCTGATTGAATTTTGACCATGTAACTAAATAAAAGCTCACAGATTTTACTTCACTGATCCCTTTAACCCCAATAAACTGTATTAAAATACAAACAGAAAACCTTTCGATCCCCACATGTAATTTTTATACAAATATGATATTTTTCCCACCCTTTCATTCCTGCCCATATTGAGAAAACCCCGCCCCTTAGAAATACTCAAAATATTATGCAGGTCTTGACCCCAATAAAGCAAGTGTTGAGGAAGTGAGTGTCTGAGACGAGACCTTTGCGATGATGGCGGCCTGGTAGACAGCGAGTGGCAGAGTGACGACGGTGCGCAGTGCCAGCGTGGTGCAGATGATCCCCGCCCACCACGGCAATGCCGTCATCTGCTGGCTGGAGATCAGCAGCTGCTCTGTGAAGTGGATTGGAGCGGAATCTGCAACACTCTCGTACCACCCGGGCCTGAATCCGGACCCGCTCATGCACCTCACGCTGCACGGCTGCAGGTACAACGCTGGCACAGACAGGACGCTTCTAGAGCTGAGAGAGCGAGCAGGTCGGAGGGAGGAGTCTATCCTGGACACACCCTGAAAGATACATCTCACCTGGGCTTTTACTGGCAGCTGGACGCCATGCAAATGTGACCTTAAGGATCCAGGAAAGGAGATTTTCAGGCATTTCATGCTCGAGAGCCTGAGAGACAGAGGAAAAAAAAGATGAAGCATTATATTTGACCTCACTGTATTTGTTAAAAACTGACAAGACAAGCCATTAATAAGATAAGAAAAAAAAGTAAAAATTTTTTTTTATAATAATAATAATCAGAGACAAATTTCTTTATCGATCAGATGATCTAGGTTATAGCGTACTTTGCGCAAGGAGAAAAAATAAACAATTGCAGTATAAATAATTAAACTAGATCATAATCACTATAATTTAATTTTTATTTAACATCAACATATATTTTTAGTCTTTTAATAATTTTGCTATTTAATATGGTTGAGCAAAATGTCAAGATAATATTGATACTGTGAAGGTTATCTCTCAATGCACTTTTTTGGCATATTGCAAAATTGTGAAATTTTGTATATTTAAAAAAAAAAATTAATTGCAAGCAAGAAGCTAATTTCTTAAAACTGTTAAAAACCTAAAATTTCTATATTTTAAAATTTGATATTTTTAACATTTAATTTAATTTTTTGTTTTACACATTTGTTTTCCTTTCAGTGATAAATAAACACATTCAAATAATAATAATAATAATAATAATAATAATAATAATAATAATAAAAATAATAATACAGCTATTAAATTAAATGATGGACCTTCATCATTAAGCAGTTTGTCGTTTCAACGCAACACTATTCTTTTGCTGGCATTTTGAATATATTCATATATTCAACATTATGATAAAACAAGAAATTAGTTAACAATCAAATGCAATAAAAGGCTCTAATACAAAAGTATCATATTTAATGCATTAATCTGTAACCTAGATTGCTTCCTTATCTATCCTTATTTATTTTTCACAATAACAAAAACCAAGATCATCAAGTAAACTCAGTCACATTCACAGACAGTTAATCCAAACCTCTAAATATATTCAAATATCTGAAATATCTCTAATATATATAATAAGCCTTATCCAGAATGAATTAAGCTAGCTCCAAAATGCTAACTAAACTGCTATGCAAGCTACACAAACATAAAAATCCTCACCTTCTGCCGTTATTCCACATCTTGCACAAAACAAGCTATCACATTCTTTAATAATTTATCAAACAGCGCAATTTAGACATTATTATCTACCAGTCATTGACACCTTAGCCCGGTAAATGTCAGTGCCGCATGACAGGTCGGCGACCAGATATGACGCAATCGATGTGCGCCTCTTTTTTTTTTTTTTTACTGTTGCCATGGAGAACTGGAGGTCCTCCAATCAAAAAGTGTGCGTGGGACGCATTAGCCAATCCTGGAGCAGGAGGCGGGAGCTGTTAGGAGGATTTAAAAAGTCTTCTTTTGATTTCTTGACAATTTTATTAAGTTTAATGTCACTTTCCTGTAAATGACTCGAGTGACTAATAATAGTCCACGAAACACTTTGTATAAATATAGACGAGCGTTAGAAAGTAATAAAAGTAATAAAACAGAAGCACAGCGCCACCTTCTGGACACAACCGCTATTTGACATCATTGTGTATCGTTAATGTTTTTTTTTGTTTTTTTTGTTCTGTCATGTTTTCTGTACGCTTTATTTCTCTTTTATATCAAAATATAATTTATTCGGAGAATATAATTACAGGTTTACAAAACGATGTAATATATAAAGTATAGTTTTATATGTTCTATAAGTTGGAATTGTTTTGGTATATATGTTTAGATTTGATTAGATTGTCATTGCGCATGCGTACAAGGCAACGAAACGCAGTTAGCATCTTTAACCAAAAGTGCAAAGTAGTTGTGAAGTATATAAAATATATATTGCATCACAGTGCTGTTGAAATCTCAATTCTGATTGGTCAGGTGATCTAACGATATAGTTTCATCAAGTTTTGTTTTTTATCAGATTTTATTTCCATGTTTTTCTACTATATTGTCTGTCAACTATATTGCCAAAAGTTTTGGGACACCCCTCCAAATAATTGAATTCAGGTGTTGTTTTTCAGGGGTTGGGCTCGGCCCCTTAGTTCCAGTGAAAGGAACTCTTAATGCTTCAGCATACCAAGACATTTTGGACAATTTCATGCTCCCAACTTTGTGGGAACAGTTTGGGGATGACCCCTTCCTGTTCCAACATGACTGCACACCAGTGCACAAAGCAAGGTCCATAAAGACATGGATGAGCGAGTTTGGTGTGGAGGAACTTCACAGAATCCTGACCTCAACCCAACAGAACACCTTTGGGATGAATTAGAGTGGAAACTGCGAGTCAGACCTTCTCGTCCAGCATCAGTGCCTGACCTCACAAATGCACTTCTAGAAGAATGCTCAAAAACTCCCATAAACACACTCCTAAACCTTGTGGAAAGCCTTCCCAGAAGAGTTGAAGCTGTTATAGCTGCAAAGGGCGGGACAACTCCATATTACATTCATGTGAAGGCAGAAGTCCCAGTTCCGGCCTTAATCCCTAAGGTGTTCTCTGGGGTTGAGGTCAGGACTCTGTGCAGGTCAGTCAAGTTCCTCCACACCAAACTCACTCATCCATGTCTTTATGGACCTTGCTTTGTGCACTGGTGCGCAGTCATGTTGGAACAGGAAGGGGACATCCCCAAACTGTTCCCACAAAGTTGGAAAAAAAGGCCAAGCCCCACCCCTGAAAAACAACGCCTGAATTCAATGATTTGGAGGGGTGTCCCAACACTCTTGGCAATATAGTGTATTTGGAGGAAAAATGTGTAGAATTATGAAGGTGAAATGATGAAGATTTCCAAGAAGAGATGATTACTTAACATTTGTGAAAAGTCTCCAGTGTCTGTGCTTTGAAACAATCAGCATTAAAGTGAGAGGAACATATGTATATATATATATATATATATATATATATATATATATATATATATATATATATATATATATGTGGTGGGAGCATTACTTTATAGCTGCTATAACTTTTAACCTCATTCTTTAATCAATGAAAGCTGTGTAATAGGTAAAATCAACTAATTATTAAATAGAAGAAGTCGCTTTCAGCTGCTCCCTGTTCGGGGTCGCCACAGCGGACCAACTGGTCCGCACAACAACTTGGCAAATGTTTTACGCCGGATGCCCTTCCTGACGCAACCCTCCCATTTTTCCGGGCTTAGGACTGGCACTGCATCCAGTGGCTGGGGTTGAGGCATTGGCTGGGACTCGAACCCGGGCCTTCCGCATGATAGGCGAGAAACCTACCACTGAGCCACCAATGCCCCCAACTAATTATTAAATATTTTACTTTAAAGGCTATAGAAGCTATGGGGTTGACGGCTGTATGAAACAAATAAACTAGGGATTAAGAATAAACAAATAAAGAATTAAAGTTTGACTGGAGAAGTGACATTCATGTTCTCTTAGTGTTGTTGTAAGGTCAAATTTTACATGACATTTTTATTTGTGAATGATTAAGCAGTGCCTTAACAATGATAAACAATGATTAAAAAAATGTATTTTGCAAACAGAATAAATCATTCTTAGAAGAAATAATGCACAGTTGTGAATCTGAGCTCTCAAACTTTTATTTTCAAAACTTCAGTTCTACTACAGAAAAAAAAATGGAGGTAAAATGTGATAATGTGCTGCTTATAAACACTACAATCCTTAATTCCAATTCATAGAAATCATGTAAATGCCCTGCGAAACAGGTCAAAGGTCAAACTGTCTTCCTAACCACGCGCCGTTTTGCAGTTCTCCCCAGTCTGCGCAGACGCAGTTGGCGTAGTCGGAGCTGCAGCTCTTTGGGGATCTTCCTTCTTTCTTTCAGCCTCGGCTTGGGTGCTTTGGACAACCGGAAGTCGCAGATGGTCGGGTAGTGCTCGTATTCCACCCTGCATGAGCGCGTGACCGGCACGTATCCCTCCGCCAGCACCGTCACCTCATAGTCCCCGGGGTTCAGGAGGCGCCAGTAATCCCCGTCAGATGCTGGAGATATAAAGCCAGGATATAATTCTGGATTCTGATTGGTCAGAAGGTGTTGATTAGCTTCTCTAACAGAAGCTCTGACAGTTGTGTCCTTCAACAAATCATAGATTTATATATAATATGTTATTTTTTTCATAGAAGCTCTAGTTTGATATCACGCAGAGAATAAAGATGCCATTTTATGCAAGAGGATTTGTGTATGTTTGCAAAAAAAATATGGAACAGTGCTGGACAGAAAAAGCGCTAAACAGAAGCGAGTTTATGATTTCTTTTTCAGTCAGTGAAAGCTGTTTGGAAAGAGTCAGCCCACGATGCCAACGTTGCCTTCAGCATGTGTTCAAAAGCTAGGTGATTTTTCAGGTGTTTTTTTGTTGACAGATCGGTGGTGTGGGCGGTCTGTTCTATTTTTAGCCCAAGCTTGGTGGCACGACTTCCTGTGAGGAGCCTTGACATGGAATGCTTGGCTTGGGTCAGTTCTTTGTAAGCAGCCATACAGTTTACATACGCTTCATATTGGGAATACTGGTCATATTTTTGGTTGGCTGGAACGGATTATCTGCATTTACATTAACTTGTTTGAGCACTACGATTGTGTCCATTGCTTAATCCATAATTAAGTCTTACCTTTGTTACTAGAAAAAACGTTTGCTCTGTTTGATTTCCCTCACCGGATCGGATGTGATGGTCGATATCGTCCACTTTAACAATAGCATCTGCAATTCCAGCCTTGGTGTCTTTGTCCTTTATGACTCCTTTAATGCCTCGGTGGACCTGTGAATCATTTTCTCAGCGTAGCAACTTAATGTCTTTCATTAACATACATTGCTAAGAAAATATTCAGCTTGTTGAGTCGTGAAAGTGACACAAGTTAGAAATGTCGAGATTGTGTGTTTGTTCAGTTCAACGGGTCGGATTTATCACCTGCTCCATGTAGACCAGCAGCGACTCTCTGTTGTTCTCCCACTCTATAGGCAGCTCGCTGGCGTGAGGGAATTTATCACATGATAGCTCCACCGTCACCTCGAAACAGTTAGTGTGCAGGTAGCTGAAGTCGTTCATGCCTGGAAAATGATAACACATCAGAGTCATCCAGGATGTCATGAAAAGCACAACACCAGGAGCCCAGCAGTTAAATCATTCAGCTGGACAAACTTCTGGAATCTTGAAGACTTTTGTCCTTTTGTAGTTTATCAGAAGGCAGATTTTTCTTTTCCTTTAAAGTGGCAGTATGCGACATTCTACGGTTTAGAGACCTCTCAGCAACTTGTTCCTTTAATTATGATTATTTAATTGTTTGATAATTATGGTGATCTTTTCTGTAAGGAAGTGTTTATCATTATGGAAGGAGTTTCAGAAGAAGAACCTGTTTTATTTGAAATTTCCTGATAAAGGTGCTGGAATTTCAACAGAAAGTGGACAAGGGCATGTTAAACTTTTAAAGGATACTCACTGCCGGGCACCGTGTGCCAGTTAGCGCCGTTGACGATGTTGTTTTGGCGAGTGAAGTCCTTGTTGTGGCACGGCCGTCGGTCTGGATTGGACATGACATGGTTGGTGCTGGCGTAGACGGCGGCGAGCCAGCGGAAGAAGCTGTCGTCTGGGGTGGGGGTGTGCTCACGAGCTGCCCAGTCTCGTGCCATGTCGAACGGATAAGTGACCACCAGTTCACCGCCGTGCAGGTTGGCGCTCAGTACGAAGGGGATGGACCGCATCCAGCTGATCACAGCACGCGTCTCCGGGGCCACCTTCATCCGTCCGTTAGTAAACAATGACACAATGTCACTGTGTTTTACTTCTTACTTTAAAGTCACTAACAGTGTTTATAGGCTGTTAATTCACTAACATATCACCTATGAGGCATTATAAGAGTTAACAATTGAAATGAATGATTTACAGGATTGACAGATTTCTTCATGAAACTTCCTCACCAAAGCGTCCGTCGATGTGTACTGTTTAGGAACAGGGATGTAATGGTTAACCAGTTTGGACTTGTCCGTCTCCAGCTCCATGGCGTCCCACATCACGGAGTTCAGATTGGCGAAGTTGTTGTTCATGTCGTAGCCTTTGTAGCTGAAGCGACCCAGAGCCCAGCCGGCTAGCTCGGATCCCTGCAGACAAAACAAGACACACTCTTAGAGTCCATAATTTACCAAGCTGTGGACGTGTATATAAAGATTTAGGACTGTGAGACTGACCGCACCTTCTTGTAGGCCATCTCGTAGCCATCGGGGTTCATGGAGGGCAGCAGATGGATGCGAGTCTCTTTAACCAGATGGACTACGCGCTGGTTACCCTGTTTGTATTCCTGACAGATGTACTGCATCAGGTTCAGCAGCAGCTCTCGGCCCAGAACCTCGTTCCCGTGCATCCCTGCCACGTAACGGAACTCCGGCTCACCTGCAGGGGGCAGCAGAGTACTTTTCTTTTCACTATTTAGACGCATGTATTGTACAACAGACTGATTTGAGTGTGCAATATCATGGTGACATATCATGGTGTTTGATGGTGTTGTGGTGAGTAGAGTTAGTAATTTTTTTTCCTTAATTTTTGAACCTTATTTATTTATTTTTTAAAGCAAAGCACAAAAATTTACATTAAAAAGAACTGGGGTGCCAGTACTTTTGCACAGTATTCTCCTAGCAAAATAAACTAACAAATTTCCAAATTTGATTTATATTTGTTTCAATTGCTAATTATTTATTATTATTGTTTAATATTCATTTATTTTATTTATTTATTTTATATCTATTTTATATTTATGTGTTTAAATAAAAAAAAGTATTTAGGTTTCTATTATTTCTTTATTAATTAACAATATAACAATACATACACAAAAATATAACTAAAATTGTGAGGTTGCCATAGCAACATTAAGCTAAGAACTTATGATAGAGAAGTGTCTTAAAATCACTGCATGTAATTTGACTGGAATGTAGTTACCTGAGCTTTTCACCGGAGATGCTAACAGCTACATTACGGTAAAGGAACAGACGTGAGGCTAATGAAACACGACCTCAGTGCCTCTCTGTCTTTCTCTCTCTCTAGCATACATCTCTCTCTCTTCTCTGTATTTTAGCTCTCCGCTAACAGAGGGATCTGAAATTTGGCACCTTCCCTAAAACAGCGCTGCACTGCATCCAAACACACCCACATGTTCCTCTGGAATTGGAGAAATCCGTGAAACTGGTAACAAAAATATCTCAAGGAGGTTTCAAAAAGATTCCAAAGAAGAAAAAATACGACTTTTAACCACTTCCAGACAAACATTTCTGTCTCTGAAGCTAAGGAACTAAAGAATAAGCAGAAATATTGAGATCTACATAGGAAAGATCAGATCATCACAGCTAGCATTTCCTTTAGCATCGATTAGCAATAACGTGGAATATTCTTGAGGGAAATGAGTTTACATCTAACAAAGCTGCTTAGCTAACCATTTAGCTAGCTAGTTACTGATTGTTAGCTTGCTAGCTCTGTTAGTCAGTTTACCTTTTGCTAGCAAGATAAAGTGAGTTAGCTAGATAGGTTTCTAGCTAGGTACAAAAGCTAACAAAGTGTAGCCGTGTTTTAGCAAGTGGTTGAAACCATGGTTCATTAACAGGATTCAAACATCTTCACCTTCTTGCAGCTATTTTAAAACTCTGTGCTGTTTAGCAATCTCAGCAGGAAGCATGTGCAATTTTGCTGAACCTATACATGCCTGTGTTTGTGTTAAACAAATACAGCTTTGGCTGCAAACGCTTTCTAGAACAAGCCGAGTCTGTGCTGAACGTCAAGAGACTCCTCTCTGCCCTTGAGCTTTGGAGAACAGTTCAGCTATTCAGTGTGGAGTCTTTCAGAGAGATGAAACCGAAGCCAAGCACTGTGGTGACCTCTGACCTCGGCTCCAGTCGCGGGATTCTTCCATTTTTAAGATGAAAAGCATACGTCTCATAAGGCTGGGACATGCTTCCTGATTCACAGAACCTTGTTATAGCTTAGCGTAGTAGTTTGTGTTAATACTCTCAGTCTAATACGTTACCGTTTCTATGGTAACGGCTCATTCACAGGTTCTCTCTCACCCAGCTCATGCTTGCCCAGGTTATCAGAGATCTCCATCACGTACAGCTTCAGGCCCATGTGGCTCTTCCCGATGCTGTAGATGCGTGTGATGTCTGGACAAGCCTCATTCACTGACCTCATCAGCTGGAAAAGATAAACAGTGACCAGTGGCTAAATCTTCAAATCTCTAATGGTTAGCAAAAAAAAAAAAAAAAAAAAAAAAAAAATATATATATATATATATATGAATGAATAACTGTCCAAAATACTGTATCATGATACCTGAAAAAATGTAATTATGGAAAAAAAATTAGAAAAAGAAAAAAATTATGGATCTGTGAGATCACAGATGATGGGAAAAAATAAATAAATAAATAAATAAATAAATAAATAAAATTGTAAAACTTTCTTTTAAAAAATGTAAAATAAATAAATAAATAAATAAATATCCAAAAATCCAAATGAATACAAAATGATTTCCTTGTAAAAAATTTAATTTTTTTTTTCTTAATTGTAAAATCTTTACATTTTTTACTTACATATTTCCTTTACATTTTGAAACAATAAAATTGTGCAGCAACTAAATGAAAATATCACTGTCTTTTTTAAAGTTATTTTTGATTGCTTTGCTCATTGTTTGTAAACCAATAGATCCTGATGCATACAGTCACACTGAGGTTATATTTATATTATTTTTAGTGTATAAAATTGAATAATTGTATAAGTGTATATCTTATGTTAATTTCTTTTCTTCCTCTCGAAGCAAAAATGGAAATTCGGCTTGAATGTTCAGTACGCTAGTGTGTAATGCTGGGGACAGAATGAGAATAAGTTAGAGCTTGGACTAATATTTGTTTTCTGGTGAGTGTGGTGAACCTCAGTACACAAGCAGACACCAGGAACCTGAGGGACTCTGCCAAAATCTCGCAGCGTTACGCTATGATCAGTGTTTTCGTGACGTAAACGTGACGAGTAGGGTTTGAATAATCCCTCAAACGCTTTATTATTCCCTAGTTTTATTACCTTCCTCATTTCCTTGTAATTATGATGTCTGAAGTCCAGTTTGTCCCGTGTTCGTTCTTCCACTTGCCCTTGGAAAATGTTATTTGGGTCTAAACACAGAGAGGTTTGAAGTCACTATTAAATCTTAATTCACACAAAATGTGTAAATATTATAATAATAATAATAATAATAATAGTAATAATAATAAGAAGAAGAACAATAATAATAATAATTTGAGGAATTAACAATAAAACCAAGAAATAATGAAGTAAAATTAACAAAGAAACAATAAAAAAAGTGTAAAAACAAAAAAAAACTAATAGAACACAAAGAAACTATCTAATGACATTTACAAATAAAAATAAATAAATAAATAAATACATAAAACAATACAATTTTTTTTAATACTGTAAATTAATAAAGTGGTAAATAAAAATATTAGACAGAAAATAGTTGATCATAAAATATCTAGAATAAATATTATTAAAATATTATTCTAAAAAATTCAGGAAAAGTGGGTCTGAGGTCTGAGATTCTCACGCCTGGACATGAATTCTCACTCATTTCTGTTCCTTGGGCTGTTATTATTATTATTAATAAGCAGTGTACGTTTGTGATTATTACCTGGTAGCTCACAGCCCAGCACTTCTGCACGCATGCAAATGGTTCCATTTTTAAACCAGGTTTGAGGATTGATCCGAATGAACCGTGCCACCACAGAGCCAGGAAAGACGGCCAGCACTGGAGTATCGGTGTCCCGGTTCCCCTCAAACACCTGTTAGCATGAAAGATCGCACTGAGTGAACCTTTCCAATTCAACTCGCCCAAATCCCCCAAGGCTGCTAGAGCATCAGGAGCCAAAGTGTCACTCATGCACCAGGAAACGGTCAATTTAACTCAGAAATGTTTCCTTTAACAGATGAAGGCTTTTGATTGTGTAGCATGAAGGCTTCCTCGTCCAGAAGTGCATTAGATGCAGTGGTGTTTGTTGTGGTGTTGCAAAGCCAGGTTTCGCCTACAGAAATCTGCTGGTAAGCAAGAAGCAGTGGGCAGGCAAGCCGTTCTTTCCAACTGAGCCACTTAATCAAGCTAACTGCTGCCAGCTGCCATGTCCAAATGTGTATCAGAGCCACCAGCATGCTGCCAGGAGAGTGGGTCCTGCTGGCCGAATGATGGAGATGATACACTGCCATGGTGATGCCTGAGCCAATTCACATCAGCAGCAGCTAATGAAAGTCTTTAGCCTTGTGTCGAGGAAACTGATGTAGCTGTCCTCACACTTACACACGGTGATTAATAATAAAGATGGAGGATTAACATGAAATGATGTTGAAGGAAAATTTGGAAGAGATTTCTTAACTTCAGCTTATGAAATACTCCATCTCTACACCTCCAGTGCTTCAGGACAGTTATTCTTTCTTTTTGAGCATCCATACGTCTATAAAGAGTATTCTCTATCTATGCGTAAAGTCAGGCATGACCCAGCAGTAAATCCATCCATCCATGTATCCTTCACTTCAATGCAGCACCCAGCCATCTATAACATGTACTCAGTCCATCCATCCACTCATTTAGCCATCCATCCATCCATCCATCCATCCATATAGCCAGCCATCCATCCATCCATCACTTCAATGCAGCACCCAGCCATCTATAACATGTACTCAGTCCATCCATCCACTCATTTAGCCATCCATCCATCCATCCATCCATCCATATAGCCAGCCATCCATCCATCCATCACTTCAATGCAGCACCCAGCCATCTATAACATGTACTCAGTCCATCCAATCCACTCATTTAGCCATCCATCCATCCATCCATCACTTTAATGCAGCCCCCCAGCCATCTATCATTACCATCCATCCATCCACTCATTTAGCCATCCATCCATCCATCCATCCATCCATCCATCCATCCATCCATCCATCTATACCAGCCATCATCCATCCATCCATCCATCCACTCATTTAGCCATCCATCCATCCATCCATCCATCACTCAATGCAGCCAGCCATCTATACATTATCAGTCCATCCATCCACTCATTTAGCCATCCATCCATCCATCCATCCATCCATCCATCCATCCATCCACTCATATAGCCAGCCAGCCATCCATCCATCCATCCATCCATCCATCCACTCATATAGCCAGCCATCCATCCATCCATCCATCCATCCATCCATCCATCCACTCATTTAGCCATCCATCCATCCATCCATCCATCCACTCATTTAGCCAGCCATCCATCCATCCATCCATCCATCCATCCACTCATTTAGCCATCCATCCATCCATCATCTGAAAAATCTAATCTGAATATCAGACTTTCCAAATGCTCTATCTGTAAAACTAGAAACTAGAAGACTCCATCCATCCATTTATTGCACTTCCTATCTGCTCCAGGCATGGGTCATTCCTGCCCATCCATCCATCCATTCATGTATCCTTCACTTCAGTGCAGCAAACAGCCATCTTTACTCAGTCCATCCATCCATCCATCCATCAATCCATCCATTTATCAATTCATGTATCCTTCACTTCAGTGCAGCATACAGCCATCTTTACTCAGTCCATCCATCCATCCATCCATCTTTCATTCAGTCCATCCATCCATCCATCCATCCATCCATCCATCCATCCATCCAACTATCCATCCATCCATTTTTCATTCAATCCATCATCCATCCACACATCTAACTATCCATCCATCCATCCATCCATCCATCCACTCATCTAGCAATCAATCAATCTATCCATCCATCACTTCAGTGCAGCATACAGCCATCTTTACTCAGTCCATCCATCCATCTTTCATTCAATCCATCATCCATCCATCCATCCACACATCTAACTATCCATCCATCCATCCATCCATCCACTCATCTAGCAATCAATCAATCTATCCATCCATCACTTCAGTGCAGCATACAGCCATCTTTACTCAGTCCATCCATCCATCTTTCATTCAATCCATCATCCATCCATCCATCCATCCATCCATCCATCCACTCATCTAACTATCCATCCATCCATCCATCCATCCATCCATCCATTCATCTTTCATTCAATCCATCATCCATCCATCCATCCACTCATCTAGCAATCAATCAATCTATCCATGCATCCATCCATGTATCCTCCACTTCAGTGCAGCATACATCCATCTTTAACATTTACTCAGTCCTCCCATCCATCTATCTATCCATCCATCATGTGTGTTTTCTAAATGCTTCATCCCTCTATCTGTAACACTTCAGAAATGCTTCATCCATACTGTATAATATTGCTGTTTAATAATGCTCTGCTTTGTCTTGAACTAGAAGTGAATGAATCTTACCGCTTCCAGTGTCCCATTCATGCAGGGCTTCCAGCTGATGGAGTCATTACTAAACTGCACCTTGAAGGTTTCCACCCAATTCCAGCTACAGAGGAAAAGTTAGTGCACTCCATCAGGAACGAGATCAGCTGTCCATATGATTTTATGCCATGATGCTATCATGTGGTTGATAATTGTTAGTGATTTTTGCAGCATTTTCATAAGGAATCTTACAAACTGTTTTGTGACCAATGTGAACTTGGTGTGGTTTGCTACCTCCAGATGGAATTGCGGCCCTGTACGATGACCCCCGTAAAGTGAGTGACTCTCAAAGCGTCCACCTGAAGCCACTGTTTCTTGTCTTCATGTAGTGCACACCAAGCTCCATCGTAAATGTCCCCGTCCTCAATACCAGACTACACACAAGCCAGAAGAAATGAAGGGATGTTAATTTCTGGCAGTCTGTAAGATACAATCTATGAGTTCCTCATAGGAGAGATTCTAAAAACAACCCCTTTAATTAAAAATTCACCTCACCCCCATACCCCAGTATGGATTCATTTCATGAATATTACTAAAAAAGTTCAAATAATACATTTTTGAAGTAAAGGAGCTGTCTGTTCCTGAACTTTCCATCAGCAGAACACATTAGATCTGAGTTGATGTTGGTGCTTGGACCCCTTTGCAATCAAAGGAAGCATCTTTCACATCAGCACAGCAGAACTGTTACATTAAAACTGCAGAAATCCACGTCATCAAATTAAACTAAACAAAGCCACAATTCTTATCAGGTAGAGGTCTTTGATGTAAAAGGAGTGTTTGTCTTGCCTGGATGTTGAGTCGTCCACGGTGGGGTCCAAGACCTCTGCGTTTATATGATGAAGCCTGCAGCTGGGCATCTTTCACTCTCAAACTCTCCAAACCCAGTGGAGGGCATTCTGAGATTTAAACATACACACACAGACACAGTAGAGACTCAGAAGACACTCAGGACAGACACAGGACAGACTCAGGACAGATGCAGGACAGACTCAGGACAGATTCAGGACAGTCTCAGGGCAGATTCAGGACAGGCTCAGGGCAGATACAGGACAGACTCAGGAGAGAATCAGGGCAGTCTCAGGACAGTCTCAGGGCAAATTCAGTACAGACTCAGGGCAGATACAGGGCAGACTCAGGAGAGACTCAGGGCAGACACAGGACAATCTCAGGGCAGATACAGGAGAGACTCAGGGCAGACACAGGACAGTCTCAGAGCAGATACAGGAAAGACTCAGGGCAGTCTCGGGGCAGATACAGGACAGACTCAGGGCAGTTTCGGGGCAGATACAGGACAGACTCAGGGCAGATACAGGACAGACTCAGGGCAGATACAGGACAGACTCAGGGCAGTCTCGGGGCAGTCTTGAGGTAGATACAGGACAGACTCAGGAGACTCAGGGAACTCTCAGGACAGATACAGGACAGACTCAGGGCAGATACAGGACAATCTCAGGGCAGATACAGGACAATCTCAGGGCAGATACAGGACAATCTCAGGGCAGATACAGGACAGACTCTGGAGAGACTCAGGGCAGACACAGGACAGTCTCAGAGCAGATACAGGACAGACTCAGGGCAGTCTCGGGGCAGATACAGGACAGACCCAGGGCAGTCTTGGGGCAGATACAGGACAGACTCAGGGAACTCTCAGGACAGACTCAGGGCAGATACAGGACAGACTCAGGGCAGATACAGGACAGACTCAGGGCAGATACAGGACAGACTCAGGGCAGTCTCAGGGCAGATACAGGACAGACTCAGGGCAGATACAGGACAGACTCAGGAGAGACTCAGGGAACTCTCAGGACAGACTCAGGAGAGACTCAGGTCAGATACAGGACAGACTCAGGAGAGACTCAGGAGAGTCTCAGGACAGATACAGGACAGACTCAGGAGAGACTCAGGAGAGACTCAGGACAGATTCAGGAGAGACTCAAGACAGATGCAGGACAGACTCAGGGCAGATTCAGGAGAGACTCAAGACAGATGCAGGACAGACTCAGGGCAGTCTCAGGACATATACAGGAGAGACTCAGGACAGACTCAGGGCAGATGCAAGACAAATTCAGGACAGTCTCAGGGCAGACACAGGAGAGACTCAAGACGGGGGTGGGGGGGCAAACTTAAAATCAAACTGTTGACTGTCAGGATCATTGGGTGCCAGGCAGGGGAAATCAGACCCAAGGTGCAGGGATAGCCATGAAACTGGGGTTTTATTGTAAAGAAAACACATACATACACGGGAACACTGGGGAGAAAAGTAACTATGAATAAACTATGAATCAGTGAATTTGAGTTCAATGTGGGTTTATTATCAGTAATGAAGTAATTAAGGTAATCATTAAACACACACACACACACACACACACACACACACACACACACACTGAAAAGTGACTCGACTGCTGCTGAATTTGCAAATTGAGTCGATCTGGTCCGAGCGCCTTGATTCTTTTCTTTTCTTCATCCGAACACCTTGTGAAAGGGTATTTTTGTAAAGATGTAACTGAATTTTCTTTCATCTCGAGATATTTGGCTTGCTCCACATTAATCACTACCTGTCCATTATCTGACAATCTTCTGAGCGGTAATGAGACTTGTTGAGAATGGTCCAATCACATGAGGCCAAATATATAAAAACAATATTGATTCGCTAACAACAAAAGTTGTATGACTAACAGCGGAATAGTACGACTAAATGATTTTGTTACGTTATTAAAATATATAATTATTGTAAACATGTTAAAGTAGAATTCTTCTCTGGCTAACGTTAAGGGGGGGCGGCGCTCCAGTGCCCCCTATTGACCGGCCGCCACTGCTCAGGACTCAGGAGAGATGCAAGAAAAACACAGAAAAGACTCAGGACAGTTGCAGGACAGATGCAGGAGAGACTCAGGAGAGATGCAGGAGAAACTCAGGACAGACACAGGACAGATGCTTGAGAGGCACAGGACAAATGCAGGACAGATGCAGGACAGTCTCAGGGCAGATACAGGACAGACTTAGGACAGACACAGGACAGTCTCAGGAGAGACACAGGACAGATGTAGGAGGGACGCAGGACAGAGTCAAGACAGTCTCAGGACAGATGCAGGAGAGAGTCAGGACAGACTTAAGAGAGACACAGGAGAGACTCAGGAGAGATGCGAACAGACTCAGGAGAGATGCAAGAGAGACTCAGGACAGACTCAGGAGAGATGCAGGACAGACTCAGGAGAGACTCGGGTGAGATGAGGAGAGACTCAGGAGAGACACAGGAGAGACTCAGGAGAGGCTAGGGTGAGATGCGGACAGACTCAGGAGAGACGCAGGAGAGACTCAGGAGAGACGCAGGAGAGACTCAGGAGAGATGCCGGACAGACTCAGGAGAGACGCAGGAGAGACTCATGAGAGACACAGGACAGACTCAGGAGAGGCTCATAGACACTCAGGACAGACTTAGGAGAGACACAGGACAGACTCAGCAGAGACACAGGACAGACTCAGTAGAGACTCATAGACACTCAGGACAGACTTAGGACAGACACAAGACATACTCAGGACAGACGCAGGACAGTCTCAGGACAGACTCAGGCCAGACGTAATCTAAGTCTTAAAGATAACTAATCTGAAGTATGTTTGGACTGGAGTCCTGCTGACCCAGCTGAGTGTGTAGCAGTGTGAAAACATGACCGTGTGAACTCCCTTAGCGCCTCACTGAAGGGATCTTTCTTTCATTTCCCCCTGCTTTCATGCACAGATGGTGGATCGCTTTTCTCTTGCCCCGCTTTCACTGTTGTTTTTCAGATGAAAAAACACAAATGACCCATTCACAGCGGAAAATGAGCCGCTGCGATGCTTCGGAGGAAGACGAAGAGGTAGAAAGGATAGAGAGAGAAAAAAAAATTCAGAAAAATAAACAGAGAGAAAGAACAGAAATAGACAAAAGAGGTAACATGTAATCTGTTTAATTTTCATTATTTTCATATGATGATGTGTGATTGTGGTTCTTCCATGGGATCGGTGCGAAGACCTCTTTTTCCTAATACGTATTCAGTTCAATTCAATTTTATTTCTATAGCGCTTTTAAATAATGGAAATGAAATATAAAACAGTAGACACATACACCGGTCAGCCATAACATTGTGAGCAGTGACAGGTGAAGTGAATAAGACTGATGATCTCCTCATCATGGCACCTGTTAGTGGGTGGGATATATTAGGCAGCAAGTGAACATTTTGTCCTCAAAGTTGGTGTGTTAGAAGCAGGAAAAATGGACAAGCGTAAGTATTTGAACGAGTTTGACAAAGAGCCAAATTGTGATGGCTAGACCACTGGATCAGAACATCTCCAAAACTGCAGCTCTTGTGGGGTGTTCCCGGTCTGCAGTGGTCAGTATCTATCAAAAATATCCTTTAAGTTCTGTAAGCATTCTTTAAGGCCCATGGAGGCTCCACCTCACAACTTACAGGACTTAAAGGATCTGCTGCTAACATCTTGGTGCCCGATACCACAGTGGAGTCCATGCCTCGACGGGTCAGGGCTGTTTCGGCAGCAAAAAGGGGAACAACACAATATTAGGGAGGTGGTCATAATGTTATGCCTGATCGTTGTAAATATATAAATTCCTTGGTGAGGAAGAAACTTTGAAAGGAAATAGATTCAAAAGGGGACTTCGTTTGAGTGACACCAGATTTCTTTTCTATAACTGTGTACTAAATCCATAACTTCGATCTAGTCCTAAAATGCGTCAAGCAAAACAAGATGTAAACAACCTAAATGAGTGTGAACAAGATATTGGCATTGCTCTCAGCAGTCCCATTCATACTGTACACCAGTTTACCCAGTACACACATCTCTTTAGACGTTATGAAAATCAAAACTTTAAGTTGGAATTAATCAGAAACGTCCTCTCCGTCCTCTGAAAAAGTTTATGGAAGATATTTATGCGACATTTGTATGAGATTTATATTATGTTCATATTTTAAGAGTGTATTCTTTTCTTTTTTTTTTTTTTTAATAACACCATGTTATGCTCCTTTATAACTATTGATGATAAAAAGAATTGCAGTACAGTTTTATATCTGTATTTAACTCTGTTTCAACCAATCAGCATCCTGATTGATTGACAGCCAGAAATGATTATTATTGTTTTTCTACCTAATTCACTCGACTCGTCCCTTTCTCCTTTCCCCCACAGCCGTTTCTCCAGGTTTGGCTCGATCTTCTCTTCCAGATCTTCAGTGGCGAAGTGGACCACCGTGGGCTTTGCGCTGATGGAGAAGATCCTCACAGGAGGTTTCGTGGGAGCAGGAGTGATTTTTCTCCCCCTGCTCCTTGTGCCATGTCTGATCGGAGATAATGTTTGATTGACAGATGGAGATGTAGGCGATCTGTTATTGCCGCCCAGAACGATTTCAGCTCCAATGAGCAAACAGCATAGGAGAAATGAGCGATGCCATGATGAAGCCATGGCTGCACTTCCAGAGCTGGAGTGTGTGTGTGGGAAACCACCGCTAACGCCACAGAAAACCACATTTCTTGGAGTAGAGGGTCTGCAGAATGCACAGGTAGTGAGTAAAAAGGTAGTAAAAAAAAAAGATTTTTTTTTTTTTTTTTAACAATATATCATTTATCAAAAACAGTTTTTACCCTTATGCAAAAATAAAATAAAATAAATATTTTTTAAAAATAAATAAATAAAATAAAACAGATATTGTTTACCATGTTTTTACTCAATATTAAATTATACGTCATATAACTTCTGCGTTAAATAACACAGATTTTTTTTTTACACGTATTAAATATTTATGAATTATTATTTTAAATATGTTTAAATAGACTATTTTGTCTAATAGATCTACAGAGTAAATTACTATCACTACTAACAATATTGAAGATTTACTTACATTTTAATTAAATTTACATATATTTTAAAACAAATTAAGCTACATAGTCTCAAAAAAAAGTTAAAATACTTGTAAAAATTATACTAAAGCCAGAATATGATCATTGGTTTATTTATTTATTTATTTATTTATTTATTTATTTATTGGGGGGTGGGGGGGTTATTATTTAGCTGCTTAGTTATTTTCTTATAGCCAAATAACTATAAAATGAATATAAAATGAATGATTCATAAATATTATAATCATAGGTCATAACAATAATAATAATAATAATATATTTAATATTAAATTTTGTTATTTTGTCAGTGTAGTCTTCTTGGAATTTATAAATCTAGATTTATTTTACCATTTTTTATTATTAAAAGAATTACTTTATGTAGCTAATTTAAGGTAAAATAAACAAATAATGTACCCCCCAAAACTCTAGATTAATAAATTGCCTATTAAACGAATTGATTTTTATCTCTTTCTTTTTATTCTACTGTAATGATCTGATGTGTGATCAGTGCGCCACCTACAGGCAGTGAGGAGACAATGCAGACAATTCAATTCATTTACTCGAGGCTTTTATGAAGAGATGAAGGACTCGAAAACTTCTCTAACACACGCTGAGGTGTTTTATTAGAGCAGGTCAAGGTCGTGAAGGAAATAACGTCCTGTGATTGTTTTATATTTTTTAACTTCCTCTGTTGATGGGAAAAACCTTCAGACCAAAGCGTTTCAAATGAATCATTTCAAAGAGTCGTTTATGACTCGAGTCATTTGTGGTGAAATGATGACGGGATGTTACACAGCGCTGACACTGGAGACTCCTTCCATAGATGTCAAATAGACAAAATGGATCTGTTTTGATCTGTGAGTGTGTTTTTATCCCCCCCTTTTTGTCTTGTTTACGTGCTATCCTTAATAACAAACAAACAAACAAAAAAAAAAACCCCGAATCGAATCATTTGTAAAGAATCATTTTAAGTCTATATAAAAGATTCAGACTTTTCCCATGATGCACTAGATGGCGGTGAAGGACTGTGTATACGTTTTAGACCCTTCGCTTAAAGACTGCATGTGAAAGCATTCAATTCGCTTCACCGGCTTCTATACACCGTTGGCCACTTTATTAGGAACACCTGCACATGTACGTTCAGGTAACTGTCCTGTGGGATCAGAGCATTAAAAAAAAAACAACAACACACAGCTACAGGTAAAGCGCTTCAGGTGACACCGAACATCTGATATGATTATAACGTGAGCTGACAGGAAAGACTATAATAAAGAATAGAAATAAAAAATAATTACTCTTTACAAGAGTAGAAAAGAATCTCAGAGCTTTAATCATGAGTCTGGGTTCTTCCTCACATCCACTCAGGGCTCTTTCTTTTCCTCTCTTACCTCTCGCTTGCTTGATAGTAATCTAAATCTGCTGATTTCTGTGATGCTGCTTTGCACCAAGGAAAGAATTAAAAGATTAATTGCTAGGTTCTGTGGGTTAGATACATTATGTCTGTGTAGAATGGACTTTTCCAACACCGTCCATATGAATGTAAGAACAATTTGCTGTATTACAGAATTAAGAAGAGAAAAGGACAGAGGTGTATATAATAGTATTAATTCTAAGTTATAGTGTGTGTGTGTGTGTGTGTGTGTGTGTGTGTGTGTGTGTGTAGTAGTTATAGTAGTATGTCTAGCTCCAGTTTGAAAACCTGGCTTGTTTAACATCATCCTAAATTTTATTTGAGGGAATTATTTTGGTCAAAAAAAAAAAAAGAAAAAAGCTCTTTATAATTCACAATAATTCCGACAGAACCGACGAACGCTTTTCTGAAAAGGTTTACTGTGACTTTATTAAAAATCATCGAATTTAGTTAAATAAATTAAAGTGTGGGGATCCGAAAACAAAACAGCTATACACAAAAAATAAATAAATAAAATGAAATAATAATATAAATGATGATGATGATGATTAAATAAAATATAATAATAATAATAACAACAACAATAATAATAATATTAATAACAACAACAGCAACAACAACAACAACAACAACAACAATAATAATAATAATAATAATAATAATAATAATAATAATTATTATTATTATTATTATTATTATTATGTGTGGGGAGTTCAGTATGTGTGTGTGTGTGTATTTGTCACTTGTGGACCTTTTTGCTGTATTTATGACAATGTCTGCAGGTTGTTGTTGTTTTGTGTGTGTGTGTGTGTGTGTGTGTGTGTGTGTGTGTGTGTGTGTGTGTGTGTCTGACCCAGCAGTGGCAGTAGGGGAGTTAGCAGCGTGCAGTTCTCCTTTAATGAGCTCGGAGGGCTGAGGGCTCAGCACACACTCGACCTACCTGCAGTCCTGCTGAGCAACTTCTGTTGATCTGAGCCATGCACGGACCTGCTACACTGTGTGTGTGTGTGTGTGTGTGTGTGTGTGTGTGTGTGTGAGAGAGAGAGAGAGAGAGAGAGAAAGAAAGTGCACACAAGCAGCACCAGCGCACTAATTATGGGTCTTTGAGTAAATACTTTAATACTTTTAATTTGTTTGTGTGTTTGTGTGTGTGTGTGTGAGTGTGTGTGTGTGTGTGATTTTAGGCCAGAAAGGATTTATTTCAGCAATAATTACAGCTATTAAAACACCACAATCTTAAAAGAATATAATTAAGAGAACAGATAGAGAATAACATGCTGCTTTTGGCTTTATAATAATATAACAATTATATAATTACAACCTTTCCTTAAAAATATTTTTATTAAAAAATAAAAAAAAAAAATAAAAAAAAGAGAAAACTTTTTTAATGGACCCCCAGATTAATTATTAGGCGCTAGAGATGAATAACGCATTAACTACCAAGGAACGAACAAGTAATTACGTGTGTATTGTGTTAAATACTGTTTCATATATAAGGGGAAAAAAAAACGTCCAGGCAAGTATATGTGTATACTCGCCGGCCACTTTAATAGGAACACCCACACACCTGTGCATTAAGGAATAAATCTGGGTAAAAAAAAAAAAAAAAAAAACGCATCCGGAAAGTTGAACCTTTCTTTAAAACTTCCACTGAGTCTTCTCCCACACACACACACACACACACACACACACACACACACACACACACACACACACACAGTAGACATGCAGCATCTCTGTAATATTGATGCGCTTGGATCTCTCCTGATGCCCTCCGTTTGGTCTCTCTCATGTTACATAAACTATTTATGATCCTCATCCTTTTGCTTCCCTCACTTCCCATAATACATGGGTAATGTTCTTCAAGGGCTACACACACACACACACACACACACACACACACACACACAGGGTATGATTCCATATTTTTGCTACCTAGCTTTAAAAATCCTTTGTGTAATTTTCCCAGAATTTGCCTTTGCTGAAAAACCTGGACTTCTGATTGGTGTAGTGGTGTATAACTAATCGCGTGATTGGTCGAATGTTTCGTTTGTGTGAAAACATTTTATGAAGAACATTGCTCGTTTGTAATCCATATGAAATTCGTGAGGGTTTCACACTGCTCTTTTCCACAGTGTCACTGCGAGTGGATTGGCGACGGTAATTATTTCCTCGGGAAAGCTTTTAAATCTCTCCGAAGGTGCGCAGGTTAAAGGAAAATCTATGAACATGAACCATGTCCGAAATATTAGCAAAGCACGAATCTGTCTCGGAGTGAAAAACATCTGGAACTTTTGTGGCCTTCTTTAAAAATGCGATGCATGAAGTTCTTCTTCATTTGAAGTTAAATTAAAGGTGATGCTCGTCATCAGGTGGGAGTAAATATTCAGGTTTGGATTAGGACAGTGCTTTTAGACGAGGGGTTTCGGTTATGATGTAATAGGTGCTGTTGTAATAGGAGTATCGGTCATTTGTGATGTAATAGAATGGGAAGAGTGCCGCTCATGTATGGTGTAATAGAGTGGGAGGAGTTTCGGTCATTTGTAATGTAATAGAATGGGAAGAGTGCCGCTCATGTATGATGTAATAGAATGGGAGGAGTTTTGCTCACGTATGATGTAATAGAATGGGAGGAGTTTTGCTCACGTATGATGTAATAGAATGGGAGGAGTTTCGGTCATTTGTAATGTAATAGAATGGGAAGAGTGCCGCTCACGTATGATGTAATAGAATGGGAGGAGTTTCGGTCATTTGTAATGTAATAGAATGGGAAGAGTGCCGCTCATGTATGATGTAATAGAATGGGAGGAGTTTTGCTCACGTATGATGTAATAGAATGGGAGGAGTTTCGGTCATTTGTAATGTAATAGAATGGGAAGAGTGCCGCTCATGTATGGTGTAATAGAATGGGAGGAGTTTCACTCACGTATGGTGTAATAGAATGGGAGGAGTTTCGGTCATTTGTAATGTAATAGAATGGGAAGAGTGCCGCTCATGTATGATGTAATAGAATGGGAGGAGTTTTGCTCACGTATGATGTAATAGAATGGGAGGAGTTTCGGTCATTTGTAATGTAATAGAATGGGAAGAGTGCCGCTCATGTATGGTGTAATAGAATGGGAGGAGTTTCACTCACGTATGGTGTAATAGAATGGGAGGAGTTTCGGTCATTTGTAATGTAATAGAATGGGAAGAGTGCCGCTCATGTATGATGTAATAGAATGGGAGGAGTTTTGCTCACGTATGATGTAATAGAATGGGAGGAGTTTCACTCACGTATGGTGTAATAGAATGGGAGGAGTTTCGGTCATTTGTAATGTAATAGAATGGGAAGAGTGCTGCTCATGTATGATGTAATAGAATGGGAGGAGTTTTGCTCACGTATGGTGTAATAGAATGGGAGGAGTTTCGGTCGTTTGTAATGTAATAGAATGGGAAGAGTGCCACTCATGTATGATGTAATAGAATGGGGGGTTTCGGTCATGTATGATGTAATTGAATGGGAGGAGTTTCGGTCATGCATGATGTAATAGAATGGGAGGAGTTCTGCTCATGTATGATGTAATAGAATGGGAGGAATTTTGGTCATGTATGATGTAATAGAATGGGAGGGGTTTCGGTGATGTATGATGTAATAGAATGGGAGGAGATCTGCTCATGTATGATGTAATAGAATGGGAGGAGTTCCGCTCACGTATGATGTAATAGAATGGGAGGAGTTCCGCTCACGTATGATGTAATAGAATGGGAGGAGTTCTGATCATTTGTGATGTAATAGAATGTGAGGAGTTTCTGTCAGTTGTGATGTAGTAGAATGGGAGGAGCTTCAGTTGTTTGTGATGTAATAAAGTAGGAGGGGTTCCGATCATTTGTGACACAACAGAAGGAGGGCGTTTGGGGGTATTTGTGATGTAATATAACAGGAAAGGTTTCAGTTCTGACTTAATGCATAGAGATGAGTTTCCTTGTTCTTTATGATCCGGGGTTTTGAGAAAGATTTCTTTCACATGATGGAATGCACTGGGAGGAGTTTCAGTTAAGACACAATCACAATGTAAGCAGAAGCATTGACTTTAATAATACATCCAAATACATACTGAAGTGATTTATGTTCACTTTGTCTTTACCTCATTTTTTTTTTTTTTATATTTTGGATAATCTGGATATAAAACATATATACATTATTATTCCTGCACTGCCAGATAAACGTTTGGAACTAATTATCTTTTTTAACGACCTCATTTTAAACACTACAACATCTGAAAAAATGTAATGAAGAGATGGAAAAAAAAAAAAAAAACAGCAAAGAGTCTAATGTTCGTTATTAGATGCTTGGCGAACGGAGAAATGTCGGAAATAAGTCAGTGTTATTGGAACAATCAAAATCTAATCTAATCAGACAAATCACTCTAATTAGGCACTAAGTAGCACAGCACATATTTATGCTTTACACCCAACACTAGCGCTGCCTGTGAGTCTTTTATGTATAGACGGAACAGCTTTACCCTCCAAGCACTCATTTAGAGTCTCATTAGGATCGGAGCGCGAGCGGTTAATAAGTTCAACAAAGATTTAGATTTCCTTCTTTAATTGCTGTTACATATCATTTTAGTGATTAAGCTGCTCTCCCCTGCCCCGCACTGGGACTTGGGGGGTAATTCAGGTTGGAGAGGAATATAGAAGGTAACAATAAGCTTATCAGTATTAGTATTAGTTATTCGTCGTGGTCAGGAATGGAAACTAAACGCACTGAATGTATGCCTCGGAACCGACACTAACCGGATGTTCCCAGTTAAAAGTTTTTTCCTCAGCTCTGGATGCACAACACACTCCATTATGGTCCATTAGCTTGATGTTGGTTTCAGTCATAGGAGAATTCTTATCTGTTTTTTTTTTCTTTACACAGTGTTAATGGATTTAACGCGAGAACAAAAAACAACCCAAAACTTTTCCGAAAGTTTACACAGCGACGACGGATATTAGCGACGTTCCCAGCCAACGGCGCATTAACAGATATGATGCTTTGTTGTTGTAATATGAGAAGATATGTGGCTTTCAGTGATGAATTGTCCCAAAAAAAAAAGAGAGAGAGAGAGAGAGAGAGAGAGAGAGAGAGAGAAAAAGTGAGCATTCGCTTGGCACGCAAAATACAATTAACACGAGCGTGTTTGTGCCAAGCAGGAGTGGCGGAGCGCTGTTTACCTGAACCGCTAAAACAAATATTACAAGTGGATGGTTGGTGGCACCCTCGAGGGAAAAGCGGGATCTGTGTGTGTGTGTGTGTGTGTGTGTGTGTGTGTGTGAGAGAGAGTGAGTGAGTGAGTGTAGAATTAGCATGATTCCAATGCGCTGGCAGGACGAGCAGCTCAGGAAGATTGCCGCGGTTTGTAGTGTGGACAACAGGAGAGTGTGGAGCTGCCAATGAGGGAGAGACAGCCAAAATGGAAAGGCAATAGGGAATCGCATCCCACACACACACACACACACACACACACACACACACACACACACACACACACAGATTACATAGACAATATAGGGGTACCTACACAAATGCTACAAATGATTCTTGGATAATTAAAAAAATCTGTCCAAAAAATGTCTTGTTAGAGTTATTCAAAGACTAAAAAGTAGTGTTGATTTGTGTGTCATAATGTTGCTATCATATATGCAGTTTGTGTATATTTATAGGATAAACCGGATTAAAAAAAAAAATGCAACAATCATGAATGAGAAGTTCACACCGCCGTGGTCTAAGAGGAATAAACCACTTCAGGACGTCCTGGGAAATTCTTGATTTTTTTGTTTCTTCACAAGCTTTCATGATGAAAGACGGAAGGATTTTACATGTCTGACACCTCATATTTATACTCCAGGGAAATAGGTAATGCTAAAGCTAAATGCTAAACCACAACAACAATGTGACAATTGCAGTTATTACAAATATTCTTTAAGGGTGCCAATATTTTTGCACACATCTGCATCCAAGCCTGAATCAAATATGGTTTGTATGAGGATACTATCCACACTGAATGCACACACACACACACACACACACATGCACACACACACTGTTATTTATTGGGTGGGCAGTGAAAGCCAGCCTGCTTATTTATGCCAGATTGCTTTTCCAGATGTTTTTTTTTTTTTTTTTTTTAGGAAGAAACCCTCCACTCCTCCCTCACGTTCTCTCTCTACACCCCTCCGCCCCTCCTCCTTTTGTCCAGATGGAGATTGTTTTTTTACAGGCGTGTGTAATCCTTCTTTTTCCCGGGCGCGATTCCACTGTGCGCTCTGATAGAAAACTTATGACGAGCTTCGAGGAGAAGAGCGCAGGCTGAAGGCCAAACGCCTCGTCAACGGGAAACAATCCCTTTCAGTGACCCCTTAAATAAAAAGCCACAAACATCTTGTTTCCAGGAGTTTCTGTGTGCGCGTGTGTGTGTGGGGAGACCTGACGAGAGCTTTTCCAGCAGCGTGGATAGAAGCATAATAGATTGTTGTGCTCAACAATGGCTCACTCTGGAGATCGCGCTCTCGCCCGTCTCGCTCACACACCCGCGGTTTAGAGCCGAAAGCAAGCGGACTGTGAGACGCTAACCAGATGGTTCAGATCCCGAAACTCCTGGGACGATGCTCACATCCGCTTAGAGCGAAATGAGCTTACCTGGACTAAAACGTGCAGCTTTCCATGACAAGTGTAACATGATAAACCTTGAACACGGGATGGACGTGTTAGCTAAAAGTGATGTTGGGAAAGTTTTGGGAATATTTATTCAATCGAGGATGGGACTGGCTGTCGTCTGTTATCGGCTAAAAGGCGGGCCAGAAAAAGTCTATTCTACTGATTAACCACGGGAGGAAAGTAGTGTGCACCAAATCTGATTAGCGTACAGAATTTGGAGGATTAATATATAATCACCTGAAGGGGGCACTGTCTTACATATAGATTCTGTAAAAAGAAGGCTCTTGTTTTCCTTTTCTTTCCTTTGTTCTGTAACTTGAGCCAACTCCATGCGCAGGATCTAGCTACAGACGTTAGCTAACGCTGATGATTAATGCTGAGAATGAATACTCTACAGTTTTAAATTCTCACGATTAACACGGCAGCTAAAATTCCTAAGAAATGCCTTCTTAGTGGTGATTGGTTGATGACCGGAAACAGGAAGTCGGAAAGAGTGATGTCGTGTTGAGCTGCCTGACTGAATTACACAACAGCCAATAGGCTTCGAGATCCCTGCATCTGTGCAGCACTGACAGCGGATTAGCATGCTAGCAAAAAAATGGAGAAAGTTGAAGCATTTAATGAGACTTTAATTGAATGCTGACACTGGAGACTCCTTCCATAGATGTTACAGAAATCAACTATTATGTGGATCATCCACCATTCAAATCACTGTTGAATGAGTTGTTACTATAGCAACGACAACTTCTTTACAATGTTACAGCATTATTGCTGCTATAGAATTTAAATCAACACCTCCTGACCAATCAGAATCAAGAACTCAACAAAACTGTGGTACAACGAACCATGTTGAAGTACACCGGATGTGTAAACCGGATAAATTTTAGTACATATGTTTGTGTAAAGTGGTACAAGTACTCGAACCCTTCTTTGGTGTTTTGTCTCTAAGATCAAATTCAACCTGAAGCGACTTCATCATCCGTAAAAGAAAACGAAAAAGGATCCTCTACGTGATAAAAGCATCAGGGTTCATCACACCATCTGTATCTTTTCCTCCCCTCTTAATTGTCACTAAACGAGACTTGAGAAGATGAAAGATCTTTTTGTCAGGAAAAGAAAAATCTCTTGTGAGGGGAGAGGACATTGTTTCGGGAAGTCTGTTTCCTGCGTTTGTCTCCGCCGGAGTCCGTAGGGGTGCGTGTGTGCAGCAGATTGATGAGAAGCTGAAGTGGGTCCCCGGGTGCCGCACACTTCGCTCTGCAGTATTAAAAACTCCCACGCGCTTTTTTTGGGGGAGGCCAAATTGCCCTTGCTGGAACGGCGGTGTGTTTCTGCAGTAATGAGCTGCATTCTGTTTATTGTGATAAATGGTGGAACCTTTCAGAATCCATATCATCACAGACCATCATCGCAAGACGGCAATTTTCGAGATCTGCCTCAGAAGAATTTCAAAAAACTAAATGAATGTTCTTCAGTCGGAAAGTTCTTCCAAGCTAGAACGTTCCGAAGAACCTATTAAGGACTCATCTCTTGCTTTTGAGTGGTTCCTATCAAACATCTGCTTTAAAAACTATTTAAAAAAGGCAAAAGAAGAACCCTTAAAGGAAAGAGGGTTCCTTATGGGTTCTTTCATTGCCTGGATGAAGCCTAAAAGGTTTACTATACTAGAGGATGATTTCTCGTCTTTTTTTCTAGAAGGTTCTTTTTAAAGGACATTTTAAGGTTTAAGGTACAGATTACAAACAGTCGAAAGAAACTAATAAGGAAAAACAGAGGGTTCCTTAATGGTTCCTCAATAGTTCTTTATTTGTGTAATGGAAAACTCAAAGCTTTTATCTGAAACTCTACTAGAGAATGCAGAACTGTGGAAGGAGCCAGTGAAAGAATCCTCTCTTTCTTTCTTCTAAAGATCTAGAACCTAGAGTTTCCCAAGGATCTAAAGAGACGATGAAGATCCCTTAAAGGAAGGAGGTTTCCTCAGGGGCTCCTGGGTGAAGCTTCCTCAATGCTCGTCAAATAGAAGTGGTTCCATCCAGAACTATCCAAAGCAAGAGTGAAGAACTCTAGAAGGTTCTTCACTTGTTTGGTGGAAGGCGCAAAGATTTCAGGCGCACTCATACCAGAAAATGTTCCTGTATAAGGGGAAAGGGGTTCAAGGACTCATCTCATGCTTCTTTAAAGACCTTGAACTTGTCAAGAGTATCCTACGAGGTACAGATTGAACTTTTAGAAGATGATGCTCATCAAGCAAAAAAGATTCCAAGCAGAACTATCCAGAAGAACTATTGATGACCTCCTCAAATAAAAGAGGGTTTTAGAACCCCTCAGGGGGTTCTTCGTATGTCACAAGGAAGCCTCAAAGATTTCTTTAGAACCCTACAAGATGATGCTCGTCAAGCAAAAAGGGTTCCAAGCAGAACTATCCAGAAGAACCATTGATGGAGTCATCTCTTTCTTCCTGCAGGACCTTCAACTTATTTGAAAGTTGCCTCTGAAACAAATACAATGCTGACCTCCTCAAATAAAAGAGGGTTCCTCAGGGGGTTCTTCGTATGTCACAAGGAAGCCTCAAAGGTTTCATGTAGATCCCTACAAGAGAACGTTCCTCACGCTACTATCCAAAGAAGCCACAAAGAAGCATTGAAACAAATCATTTGAAGCCTTTTTTCATACTTCCATGTGTGAAGTCAGACAGAAACCGCAGACACTATAATTTACACGTTCGATGAACCTCAGTGCCCCCTGAAAACGAGGTCGTAACACAGAATATGGTTTACAGTCGCGCCGTAAAAGTGTCCTGGCCTCGTCTAATTAGAAGTGACTGTTTTATAGAGTGCATGACAATGCATGGATTTAAGCATGCACACATTGAGACATGTGGCAAAGATCAGCACTGAGCCATCTCTGGAAACAGAGGCAGTGTGTCTGTGTGTGTGTGTGTGTGGTTGCCAGATGAGAATCGTTACATTGAGGAGTCGTAGCCCGTTACTGGTGTGTGTTTCATTTTCTCGCTTGTGTTACGCACCTGTTAAAAGGTTAAAGTGATAATAAGAAACACAGCCTCAGGTCTAAATATCCGAGTCCTCCTAGATTCCATCAGTAATCCAAAAAGCTGGATTAAAAATAAATAAATAAAGTAAATCTGGAGACGACTCAACACTAAAACCACCACAAGCACAGAAATAGATGAAGAGCACATCAGGAACTCATTCAAGAATTCACATGGTCTAATCAGCGTCCGGATTTCTGTTCAAAGTGAGCTCTCTTAACACCTCTCTCTGCTAATTCCTCTTAGCTAGCATGCTATCTGCTCACGAGGTTACAAAAGTGCAAAGCTTTGACGACTTTTTGTTATGACACAGCATCAACACACCCAAGATTCGACTGCCATTATTTCCTCTCAAGTTTCAGTTTCACCGTGATTTCCCCACATTTCTCCGCTCTCTGTAACCCGATCTGCTGTCCAGCTGCAGCATCTTAGTATGAGGTCATATCTTCATCGCTATCGTTTCCCTAATAAGCCCTGCGTCTTGGCTCGGCTCGTCCGAACGGCGCTGGAACGACTGGAGGTGAGCTCAACTGAACCATTCTCCGGGCTGCCAGAAGCACCTGGGATGGAATGGGAATGCCATGGATACAAAACATCAGGGTTTATTCAGTGCTAACGCAGAAGTCAGGGTTGGTGGCGGGTCAGAGTGGAGGACGAGGACGTGGCTAGGTTTTCAACACTAAATATACGATCAGTGTTAGAGTTGAATCATTGGGTGATTTAAGCTCTGCTAATGGCACTCTATCATGCATGGATGCCAAATAGTGTTTCAAGAGAGAAATTCTTTACAAAAATGAGCAATAAATAACCGAAATTTACAGTCACACTGATAAGTTACTGTATCTATTAGGGGAATATGAGCACACAGCACAATAACAGCCTTATCCTCATCTGTCAGTGCAAGAGGAACAGTGAGTGACCACGGGTCTCCTTTATAAAACATGGAAAGTAAATTTAATACTTCAGTGTCCTCAACGCACACAACCTAGAGAATACTTAGGGATTTTAGGAAACACAAGCTTTTTACCTTTAGATGTCTAAATATTACAACCCCCAACTGCTTGATAAAACGACACCGTGAAGGAGAAACCTTTCATTTTATTTGGTGGTTTGGTGTCTGAAGCCTTTCATGGCTTGATTTAGCACCTCCTGAGTTCATTAAGTTGTAACACAACATTAAGTAGCACAAACAAACAAAATAACAGCATGGGCTGGATCAAGTGCTATTTTATAAGGATGGAGGTCACATTGTTCGACTTACTGACAGAAAAAGATTTGACAACAAATATATTAAAGGTGATTGTGATTAAAGGCGGTGGTCCGTGGATAAATTTGATCTAAAATGCTTCTACTCAAGAAACATCTGGCAACCAAACAGCTAATTTGCATGGACTGAAAGGTGGGCTTAAGCAGCCCCTTATTTCATCTCTAAATACAAGGAACTTTCCTTGATCCTTAAATAATATTTGTGTATGAAAAATAATATTTGTAATTTTTATATCATATATTTATATATTCCTACATTTACCCTTTCTTTCCATTGTTTCTCTCTCTCTCTCTCTCTCTCTCTCTCTCTCTCTCTCTCTCTCTCTCTCTCTCTCTCCTTTTCCATCAAGTTTCATCACAATTTGTTTTAACAACTAAACAATTTCCACTTCAAGCCAATGTAAACATTTTGCGTCTTGCCAATTCCCTCAAATGTTTCTTTCCTGATGCAATATTTTGGCATAAAAGCATTTGGATAGCAGCTACTCTTCCTTGTTCTTGTTTCTTTTCTTGTTTGTCCAACAGTGGCAACGTTTTCAGGCGTCGGAGACACTGATGTTTGTCGACAGTGGCTGCTAATTGGAGTAAATTAATTTACCTCGGGCGTCGTGTTCACACAAAATGGCGCGCACCGTGTGAATAAGTGATGATCGGCAGGGCCGGTATAAGGCCCGACTTTTTAAATCATTTAACAGCACGAGCCACTAATTAGCAGTGAGAAAAGCCAGCTTTCAGCCTCAATTAAGACAAGCCTGTGTCAGTGAGAGGAAAGAGAGAGAGAGGGCACAGAGAGCTGCTGATTTATTTATCCTCTAAGCAGATTCTGAGTGCAGTGGGCTTTGCTTTTTGGTGGTGGTATACAGAGGATGGAGTGAAGATTGGAATTTGAGTCTGTATAATAAGAAAAAGCTAAATACTTCCATAATTCACAGACAAATCTGAATAACAACACCAGTATGGGAGGCTAGTCAAGTCTGGAGGAGGGCTGGTGAAGTCTATGGGGGCTAGTCAAGTCTGGAGGAGGGCTAGTCAAGTCTAGGGGCTGATAGTCAAGCCTGGGGGGCTAGTCAAGTCTAGAGAAGGGTTAGTGAAGTCTAGGGGGGGCTAGTCAAGTCTGGAGGGGGTTAGTCAGGTCTGCAGGGGGGCTATTCAAGTCTAGGGGGTGCTAGTCAAGTCTGGGGGGCTAGTCAAGTCTGGAGAAGGGTCAGTGAAGTCTAGGGGGCTAGTCAAGTCTGGACGGGGTTAGTAAAGTCTGGAGGAGGGTTAGTCAAGTCTGCAGGTAAACCTCACTCCTCTGATCTCAAAAGGCGCACTGGCGAGTGACACTAGAGGCTGCAGTCTTTAGCCTCCTTGCTAGTGCGCCTGTCTCCCACGCCAGAGACCCGGGTGCGATACCCGCTCGGAGCAGTTGCGAGTAGGACTTTACAGGGGGGTTACAGTGGCACTATCTGAATTGCACCTCCTGAGTGTGAAGCAGCTGGGATGAAAATCAGCACCTCCGAAAGGATCTTAAAACTGGCAGCAGTGTAACGGCCTTGAAACGGTTTTGTTTTGGTGATGCAGGAACTCAATTTAAGGTTGAAACTTGTGTATGGTTAGTCTAAATCCAGACACACTCCTTGGACCTTGGACAATTCCAGGACATTTGACCATATCCACTAGTCCTCCTAATTGTGAAAAGTCAGTTGAGGTGGCTCCATACAGGGATGCCCCCGATAGGCTGCCACTAGAGATGTATAGGGCACGTCTCTCTAGGTGAAACCCTCGGACCTACTTAAAAGATCTCACAGTTGGCTTCAGAACATCTGGTTATCCTCAAACACTAGCTGGAATCTGTGGCAGGGTACTGAGAAGTCTGGACTGACCTGCTTAGCCTGTTGCCCCTGAAGGAAAATGAAAGAGTAAATGTCTTGAATGGCAAGACATTTGCCATTCACTATCATTCACGTTCAAATGAGACGTTGAGATTTCCTTTTCATAGATCAATGAGAAGTTTTTCAGCTTTTAAACCTGCGACTGAGTAATGACTCATCTTCAGATTCTATCATGAATAATCTATTAACACAAACACTTCACATATCCAATTACACTGCATCAAAACTGCTCTGTCTCACTTAACGTAATTACACCTGCCTAATCAAGTGAAGTAAGTCGTCTCATTAAAAAGTGTCTGACTGCTACTGCTTCCTGTTCTCTAATTCACTCGGACATCGCCGATAGAGTGAGATATTTTTAGGAACCCTTTCTGAATCTTTTCGACAGACTTCCTGGCAATGATGTCCTGTCTGTAGTTTCGATAGCCAAATGTGTCCTCTGAAAATTAATGACATCCGAGTTGAGGAGGATGTCTGGGTCACGTTCAGAGGTACCTTTGGCTCGTTGAGTTTTTAAGCAGCAGGAAAAATTCTGACCCAGTAGCATGGCCTGTGAAATTTAGACCCTTGAAATTTGTCCTCGATAAAGCAAAAGGGACGAAGCCCTTTGAGCAAAGAAAGGATGCACTGGATGGTAGTCAAGGCGAGAGATTACAGAAACGGCGCCTCTCGCCATGGGACATCCTTCTGGGTCTCTCACAGAAACGTCCGGAAACCTCCGTGCCAAATTTCGTCCTGCAAATTCCCCCCCCCTTCATCCAGTTTGGAAATCCAGACTGCAGGGAAATTAACGCTTGCTCTAGTGGGAAAGGAGGGCAACATGAACTCTTGCCAACTCATCTGAGAGCTTTCTCTCCTTTTCCCCCTTTTTGATTCCCTTATTTTGTTTCGCGCCGTCCGTGAAATGCAGCCGATTCCCAGCTCGGAGTTTTTTCGACTGCCGCTCAAATCCCAGCAGTGTTTATGGATTCTCCAGATCTCATTACAGTCAATGAGCCTGCAACGACTCTCAGATCAAAGTGAAAAAGACTTTCTGGTGAGAGAGAGAGAGAGAGAGAGAGAGAGAGAGAGAGAGGAGTGAGCCAAATCAAGCAATTACAGCCAAGGAAGCTCATATCAGGAATATTTTAAAAACAGGAAGTGGCCAGTTATAAATAAACAACAAAGTAAATAAAAAATGACAGCAGTAGCAAACCATCTTGATCCCTAACACATACATGGATACGGTACATATTCCAAGTTGGTTACAATTTTAGGAATTCTAACACGTGAATGATTTTGTTGGAAGAATCCAAAACATACTGTAGCTGCCTCTGCCAGGGAGTTAAGACAAGACAAAACATTTCCAAATGTGAGAAATAACATCCTTTTGGTGTCCAAAATTATGTTTCCTTGTAAGCGCTACAATGCAGCTACAAGTCTAATATAGTAATGGATGCTATATCTACCAGTTATGCTAACTGCATTGCTAAAACATTTTAGTCATCAAACAAGCTAGTTATAGCTAACTAGTATTGTATTAGCCTGAATCATATGCTACAAACATGTTTTTATTCAGGAATAAAACATTCTGTCGATAGATTAATTTACTGGAATCAAAAACATGGCTAATGATACCAAATATGTGCAGAATTATGACATCATCTTGCATACATACACAAATCAAAGCTCTGGTGTCTATCTAGCGGCATGCTAGTTTCTCACCTCACCTCTCGCAGTGACTTAAGTTTAAAAGTTCCGTCGATATTTAGGTGGGAAAATTCTTTCATATTCAGACTCACCAAGGTTGCCAGATATTTTTTTCATGTGAAATAGACAAAGAATTTTGTCTTGCTAGTTAACATCAACATAATGAACACTGCATATTTTGCGAACTGTATGGACAATGAAAGAGACACAAACACACACACACTCTAGACGTCGGCTTTCATGCCAGTTTATCCTATTTATCATTAATGGCTGTGTAAATAAACCCCAGGTCCCACGCTCAATTATTCCAAATGTAATTATTGCGGACACGTTGTGACTAAACGGCGTGTCCAGGCTGAGAGATCGAGAAGGAATCCTATCAAATTTCACGCCGTCTAAACCTCCCTTAGTCTTGTTGCCCTTGAAAGTTTGAGTCTTTACTAAGCTTCGTCTTTTCTGTCTCTTGCTCTCCCTCACCCTCTTTCTGTCTACTATATCTGACGGTTGGCACGTTGCTCTGCTGCCAGGCATTAAACGACATCATCCACCAGCTGTGAGTGTGAACCACACACACACACACACACACACACACACACACCACAACCATTAAAGGGGCCCCTTTAATTAAAGTAGGCATGTAAAGGTCGTTAAAGGCGAACAGATGGGTCCTTGGTTTACTCATCGTCACACTCAGCCCTTTTTGTCCTCACGTAAATATCTTTTTAAAATGTTTGAGATGTCGCAGGTCCTCAACACACACTGATGAAGCTGCTCACACCTGCACTTCCTCTCATTCGCTCTGTCTGGATATCACAGGTAGAGGATCAGGACCTCAGATTTAAGAAAACAAGGATTGGCTTCCAAATATGTTAAATAGTGTTAGGGTTGTGGAAATTGGTCTTTCTGATCTCCAAGTAATGTGTACAGGAGAAATCCTTTTACTGTGTTGAGTGAGAATAAAAAAAAATACAACATACTGCCACCTTCAGTGCTTGGGCCCCTAATATTACACGCCTTTACTCATTTGTAACATTAGCTAAATTTCAAGAGTGTAGCAGTTGCTAGTACTATGTTTTCATCCTGTATGGTATGAATTTATGAATTTATAAGTACTATGTTCAAGTGAAAAAAGCTGTATACACTATATTTACTATATTATATTAAATTATTCATTTGTATAATAGAACATAGGTGGATAAGTTGCTAGCTAAAACTCACTGACATTTGTTCAGCTAGCCCACTTAAACATTTAGACATATAAAAATTACTTTAAAAAATAAAAATAAAGGGTTAAAGTTAGAGATAATGTGAGATTGACTTGTTCCTGTCATTCGGGGACCTGTTGAATTTTGAAACATTCTATACTTTGGAGTTGTAAGTTGACTTTGGAAAAGAATTGCCTGCGATACTGTGACTTAAAATATTATTTTATTTACCTTAATTTCGTTGCTTACATTAGTATCACTTTGTACCAAAAGTCCTTATATAATAATATCATTTTGGTGTTTCTCTCTCTCTCTCTCTCTCTCTCTCTCTCTCTCAATCTCACACGCACACATACACACACACACACACACACACACACACACACAAAGCCATAATTACAGCCTTCTCCATATGTTTCAGTGCACTTTCCTTAGGGAGACCTGGATTTCAGTCTTAGGTCCCCATGAGGCAGGTGTGTGATCCTGTCTTCATAAAATGTTTCACACAAACACTGTTACACACGCCTGTCATCCTCCATATCGATTTAATGAATCATTTTTAATAATTTTTTGATAACTTGGAATATAAAAGCTGAGGCACAACATGGAATTTTGCATGTGCAGGTCAGCTGGTCAACTTTTTCCATGCTAATTATGACCTGAAATACTCACAAGGCGAGAATGAATCTCATTCTTCTCTGAATGATTATTTAGACTTTGGTCCCTCGTTTAGAGCATCAGGTGCATGCTGGTTTATCAGGACGAAGCTAGAAACGTGTGTCTCATGGTGCCTGGATGCTAATCAGAGATTCTGCCCTCCATCTTGCTGCAGGCTGTTACGTCCAACAGGGAATGGGTGCAAAATGATTATTAAGTAACAGCTTTAATAAAAAAAAAAGAAAAAAAAAGACATCTTACCTTTTCATAGTTTTGTTTATTAGTAGCTATGTTTAGTGAAATTTAAAAATGAAAAATGCAAATCAATTCGTCTTTCTAGCATCCAGAAAATGGCTTAAAAGAAAAAGAACACGGGGCCCAAAGTGAGCCACAGATTTTTTCTTTAAGTCCTTGGGTGTGTTTGATTAATAAAGCCACCAGGAAAGAAACACCTTCATTACCAATATTCTCTTGAAATTCTTGAGGGACTTTGCAAGCCTCAGATGGAATTTTATGTCACAAACAGACTCAGTGACAAGTCCTTGAGCGTCTGGTAACCACAAACACACTTTCCTTCCTCCCGTTTCTGTTATTAGTGACAAGTCGCGTTACGTCGCCCCGATCCTGATCCGCTAATGCAGACGCAAAACAAATTAGAGCCGAGCCGCTATTAACGCCCGGCTCCCTGGAGGACACCGAGATGATATTAAAGTCATCCTCCCACTGCTACAAACACACTAGTGATGGACAGGTAAATTAGGAGAACAAGAGAACAAGCTCAACACTGTTTATATTTGAAAGAGAGAGACAGAGACAAACTGGAGAGCTAGAGCTACAGAGTGGGGTTCCACTAATAACTCATGTTACATTCTTTCTCTCTGGTATAGCCAGTTTGTTTTTGGAAATTGTTATTTAGATTTCCAAGAATGAAACATTCTTCTTCTTTTAATCAACCAATCATGTAGCAGATCAGGTTTTTTGATGAACCTGAGCCCAAGGTAGCTTCCTGTTCTTGGCTGACAGGAACCTGCTGTCGTAGTTCATCCACTCTGAGGTTTAACGTGTTCTGAGATGCTTTTCTGATCACTATGTTTGTGAAGAGTGCTTATTTCACTGGGCTTCCTGCCAGCTTGAACCTGTCTCTGAGATTAGATTGGACCTGTGAAGGACCATGTCCTTGGTTGGACGTGGGGCGGTGGTAGCTCAAGTGGGTTAAGGCTCTGGTTTTGTTGACTGGAAGATACTGCTCCAGGGGCGCTGTATCATGGCTGACCCTGTGCTCTGAGTCCAACCCCCAGAGATGGGATATGCAAAGAAAGAATTTCACTGTGCAGTAATGTATATGTGACAAATAAAGACAACTTAACGAGAGCAGGAGCTCTACTGATTCTGAGCCAACTGCACCTTGCTCTTTTTAAATAAAACAAAAGAACATGGATTTGAGCAGAACATCAGTGAGTCAGTCATATCTCCAGACCCGACTCCACCACATAGTACACAGAGGGTTCGAGTCCTCACCTCACAGCCTCACTAGAGGAAGTTCTCAAGGTTTCCAGCCTCCACACTCGTTCTTCCTATTTAGTAAATTGCTGCTATAATGGGAAAGATGATAGCTTTTTTTCATCTCTGCCAAACGGATGACACACAACATTTCTTTTCCCTCCTTTACGGCTCTAAGCAACATCAGACTTGGCACGGAAATTAGTTTTTTTTTTTTCACCTGCACACCTGAGTGCGATGTAAAGATTTGCAATGGTGGCTCCCGAGAGAGCGTCTCCTTCTGTCGGAGCGTCGTGGGACGGAGAGGAAGTGTGCGAGACCTCCATCTGGCCTCCTTACCGTGACCCTGGAGGAGCAGCCGTCATGGCAACGCCCCCCCCCCCTTTGCTCAGCAGCGTTTTCGAGCGATTAATACGTCCATTTCTGTAAAAAAAAGGAGGAAATGGAAAGTAGCAGAGATGATAATATGGAGCAGATGGCAGGATCCGTGGGGGACCTGGAGGTCACGGCATTGGCCAAACCAATAAATAAAGTTTTATCGTTTGTGAAAATTTATACCTTTTAAGATCCTTTTGTTTTTGGAACATCAGGTGTTTTAAGAACACTAACGTAAAATCTTAATCTAAGAGTTATTAGTTATTTGGTCCTTTGAGGGATTGGGTGTACTACCCAGAATGCACTGCAAGCATAAGGCATTATGTAATAAAGCAAAACATTAACAAAACATTCTAATGTTTCTCGTGTTTGATTTTCTACATTATCTCTTTGAGGTCAAATGTGTTTATTGCCCCTGTGTGGTGTCTGCTAATTAGCTCATTAGCTAGCAGATTGTTAGCCAAAAACCAGAATATGCTGCAAGTTAATATCCACTACAACGGGCGAACCCACTCTTCTTCACTGCTATGCTACTCGATCCATGCTAAAAAACTTAGCTAGCTAATGCACTAAATTTAAAAGCAGCTAGCAAGTAAATATTGGGTCAGGTATTTGTTAAATATGTCAAAGATTCTTGCATTCAGCGCCATTATTTTATTTTTTATTTTTTGCGAAATATGAAAGCAGCCTCCACCATATGGTGACTTTTAGCGTCACACGTATTAAGCTCTCTTCTTCCACCATAAAAGCGTGTAAAATATGGCCGTATGACTCGACACTGGCGCCTTACCAGTACTCTCTCGTCTAATTAGGTTTGATTGCACAATCAACTCCGACCAAATGGCTGGTCATATGGTTCCGAGCGTAACTCTTTCGCAGGATTTCACAGTGATGCTGAGAGTGAGAGAGAGCGAGAGAGAAAAAAAACACCGTTAGGATAACGTACGCAAAAAACCTCAAAAAAAACCATAGATGATGATTTCTGTGAATGAGTCGTGATTGTTGTTCAGATAGCTAGCTAGCTAGATAGATAGATAGATAGATAGATAGATAGATAGATAGAACTTTATTGTCATTGCAAAGTACAGGTACATAGCAACAAAATGCCATTTAGCATCTACCAGAAGTGCAGTCTGGTATAAAATGACTCTGTTGGCTTTCAGTGTGTTTTAGCCGTGTGTTTTCCCCTCTGTTGGATAACCTTACATAAAATTTTACTGATTGAAGATCATATCTGAGCTGCTTTTTAGATGAACCAGCACTTGGAGCATCTCAAAGAGCAGAGATAGGTTTGATATCAACATTTACTTTGAAGATACAAACATTTGTGTGGAATAAAATGAACCGTTTTCGTTTATTTGGAACTTTTCTATAGATATATTTGCCCTGGTAGGCTAAAAAACAGAAATACTCTACAAAAGAGGAAAAATGAAAGAGTGGTGAAAGAACAGCTGTTTAAAGCAGCTATAACATAAGCGACAACAGAAAGTAACCTGTTTCATTGATGTTCCACAACATTACTATAAAAATATTCACTGTAAACATATAAAATGTACAATGTTGAGGAATAAAAGAGGAATAAACCACTTTACTGAGATCCAGGATGGTTAATATATTATTAGATTTTCTCAGAACAACAAATGAGCCAGATGTTTTACCCCAGCCCCCAAATGTATTTATTTATTTACTTGTTTGTTTGTTTGCTACCCCAAATGTATTTATTTACTTATGTATGTATGTATTTATTTATTTGTTTGTTACCCCAAATTTATTTATTTTCTTATTTATTTATTTATTTATTTGTTTGTTTGTTACCCCCAAATTTATTTATTTTCTTATTTATTTATTTATTTATTTGTTTGTTTGTTACCCCCAAATTTATTTATTTTCTTATTTATTTATTTGTTTGTTTGTTTGTTACCCCCAAATTTATTTATTTTCTTATTTATTTATTTATTTATTTATTTATTTATTTATTTATTTATTTATTTGTTACCCACAACATTTATTTATTCATTTATTTATTTATTTACTTATTTGCTTGTGTATTTATTGGTTTGTTTGTTTATTTTTTCATCGATTTGTTTCTTCGTTTGTTAAACGATAAATGTTGATAAATTTTCCTAATAACGTCAGAAATAAAATCTGACGTCTCCCGATTTTGCCGAGCCTCCCTCACCACACTCGTGACCTACAACACAAACATTTAACGAATCCCTCACCTCTGTGTGACAAATCCTTTGTGAAATCGGTAATTATTTGTGAACTGATCTTGATGCTAATTCTGAACATTCTTTGCTAATCAGAGTTTTTAAAGCTAGCTATACTTGTGATGTAAGAATGGAGAGAATATGTTACCACAGACCTGCAGTTATTCCTGTGTCTGTATTCAACCCAAAGTGGGCGTGGCCTAAATCCAGAAGAGTTAGTCCCGCTTCTTGGATTTGATTTCACTTCCTGAAACCTGACTTATTATCTGTATATGAATGTTGATGAGACATGTTGTCGATCAGCACACAATCTTTCTGACACGCCCACACGCTTCGTTAGACGGAATTTTAGACGTCTAGTTCTAATCAAGTCGGAGGTCCGGGTGTGCAAAGTATTTCTTCAGAGCAGCGTTACATGTGAAGCTAATGCTTATTTAATGTCTGATGTTTAGCAGGATGGGGAAGACGGCGGTTTGTTTATCGTCAGGTCAGAGATGTTGTCATGCGGTGACCGCAACTTTTCACATTTAATACGGAGAAGAAAACAAACAGATCTCTCTCTCTCTCTCTCTCTCTCTCTCTCTCTCTCTCTCTCTCGTTTCTATGGCTTGTTATTTTTAATGGCAGGTACACAGAGGATTTGTGTGTGTGTGTGTGTGTTTTGTCACAGCACTGTCGGTAGAGTGTGTAGAGTTGTGCTGTACACACTGAGTCCCTTGTGTGTGTGTGTGTGTGTGTGTGTGTGTGTGTGTGTGTGTGTGTGTGTGTGTGTGTGTGTGAAGAAGGACTCCTCCTCACAGATGGGGCTTTAATTAACACATGGGCTCTCTCATCACAACACCACGGCCAGGTGTCGCCCTGGAAACCGTCTCCATGCTGGACGCATGGGACACACACACACACACACACACACACACACACACACACTGTAGCATCAACATACAGGATGTTAGCGGTGATGATTCTCAGAATGAGGATGATTAGATGATTAGTTCAGTCGTGATTATTAGAAGGTCTTAATATTTAAGACTCTTATACTCACAAACACATGAGGAAAGGTTCATGCTGAAGTTTCGAAAGTTTAAAGCCGTGTCCATACAAATGCAGATTTTTTCATCGTTTGGTTCTCAGGAATAACGTAAGAGCTGTGTGTTGTGTGATAGAGCAGTAGACATATCACACAGTTGTGTTTATTACACAATAAACAATAAATAAACAGAAACAGGCAATCGATCTTGTTCAAAAGGTTCTTTACTTCCAGGAAACTTCCTGCTTGTTCACGAACGCAGCATTAAAGCTGCACCTTGAATTGTACATGTAAAGAAGACCAGAACGGGTCTGGGATTCTTCCCGCCTTGACTCGGACTTGTCTCAATCTCGGACTGGTGATGTTGGTGATGGACGTTAGAAAGGACGACTAGAATCACGGCTCGTTATCGGTGCAGTGGACAAATGATGCTAGTTGAAGTAATTAGGGGAAGTTTAAGGTCAGTGGGTAAGATGTTGATCAGAAAGTCTTGAGCTCAAACCCCCAGCACATCTGAGCTGCCATTGGTCTGCTCACCTGCTCAGGTGGATGAGTGAGATCAGAGGAAGTCGCTCTGGATAAATATCATGAATAAGTAAAAGCTTCACATATCCCAACTTTGGAAGTTGTGGTCAGAGTGCAGGGTCAGCTATGATGCAGCGCACCTGGAGCAGTGAGGGTTAAGGGCCTTGCTCAGGGGCCCAAGGGTGGCACCTTAACAGTACTGGGGCTTGAACCCTGATCTTCTGCTCTACAACACAGAGAATTAACCACTTGAGAGATCAAAAAAATTTCCATGGTTCTCAGTCAAGGTCTTTACTTAACCTTAGTGCTTGATTCTTTTAGTCCTGGACTTGGACTTGACATAACTGCGGTCCAGCAAACTATACAGTAATCGTTGAACTGCTGATTAAAGCTACACTCGAATACAACATGCTCCTTATTAAAAATATCAGTTTCGATCCACAAACTCGAGTCTCCTCCTCATATGGAGATTAAACTGACGACAGGTTATGGACTAAAATAATAACGGTAATAATCTGGTCCACGAGTGAAGGCGGCGTATCACGCCGTGACATGGCGTTTTCCAAACTGCAAACTTTTTCCATCTCTGAAAATAAAAATAAAAACACGTGTAGCGCCAAACGGTAGACGCCCCGTCTGTAACTTTGCCTCGTGACAGCTTTTGATCTGTTTGGAAGTGAATTAACTTTCACACACTTTCTTTTTCCCCCCACATCCTGGTCTCTGTGCTTTACTCCTCCGTCTCTGTCGCCCGGGTTGCTGTGTATGGAGCTGACAGCTCCTCCCGAGCGAAGAAGTTGGTGACATTCTCCCCGTTCCCGCGACATCTGGCCACAAACGAGCGCGTCAAATCCCACCCAGCGGCTGCTTAAAGGGTGCCAACTGCCGGTACTTCCCATTAGGGCCCTAAAGATGAGCACTTCAAACGGCACGCGCACCTTGGGAGGGACGGGCATCATCATATTTTAATCGAACATGTGGCTCCTTCGCCGTTGTCCCGCGTCCAAATTGCAATAGTGAATTCTGTCCAGCTGTCGGCCTACAAATGGGGCTCAATTATAGCGGCGACATGCACCTCTGCTTCTCTCTGTCTTCTTCTCCCGGCTTTAATCGTTAAACAAAGTGAGTCAGACTTGTCGAAGTCGCTCTCGGTCAAACCTTCGCCGGTGTGACGGCTGACATCATGCGTACCGACACTGTTTGCTCTCCCGAGTCCACACACACACACACACACACACGGTTAAGAGAGAGTCGTCCTGCTAATGGAGCTTCTGGCATGTAACACCTCTGCATTTGCTTTACAACAAGCTCGGTCATGTTTTATTGACGTGCAACGTTTGTGCCGGATTTCGGATCTGTACGTAGTCAATATTTTATATCCTTTACTACTTTTTTGCTGCGTTTTAGTTTAACACCGAGGAAGAAGTCGGCGCTAGTTGGCGAATCAACAGTCTGCTAGCATGTAGATAGCATTTAAAGGACAGCAAGGTGTGGCAAAAAGGTTTCATTTTCAGCGCTAGTTTACAAATCAACAGTCTGCTAGCATGTAGAAAACATCTAAAGGACATCAAGTTGCAAAAAAAAGTTACGTTTTTGGTTTCGGATTATTTCCATTTTCCAAACACCTCCATAAGAGCAGCGTCATCAGCCACCAGCATCGTCCACCGCTGCTGAGTCACCATGATTTATTCCGCTTTAAGATTTATTCTCGAGTTCACCTCGCATCCTTCGGAACTTCGAAACTTTCTCAGAACCTGCGTCTTTCACCGATATCACTTTTACCCCGGAAGAAGTCCCATGTGAATCCCATGTGACCCGGTGCTGCAGATCTGGAATAAACGAGCTGGCGCCATGCCATCCCTTTTGAGAATGCCGTTTAGAACAACGCTCTCGTTCGCATATTGACGTGGAGGCTATTATCCTAAAAAAGATAAAAAACTTTTTTCTTAAAAACACGGAAAAAAACAGAGCATGCTTTCTGTCACAGATTGTGGAAGTGTTTTGCAAATCTGCATAATTTGTGCGTTGTTGCTGCATAACAAAGCGCTATGTGTTGCCCAGAGATGGAAATGTGGCGCTTTAGCATGTGATAAGATTCGTTTGTTTTCTCATTAGCTTGCATTGTTCCACGGTGACGCAGAATTCTACCTTCTGATTGGTTAGAAAGTGTTGATTTGTGTAGAACGTCTTTTTTGTTACTTAAGACAAAAGAAAGGACGATGAAGGAATAAGTGATGCGCGGGGGTCACATGATCCGGAACATGGAACGTCGCGATCGATAAAAGGAATGTCAGGAAACTGCTGCGGCGTTTGGAATGAAAGACTTTTTAAAAGAAAAATTAATGTTGGAAGTTTAGTTCTGGAAGTCTTTCCACTTTGGAATTATTTCTATTAGCAATAAATTGTAGATTAACAAAACATTTGGTGCTGACTTGCGCTAAATTATGCATTTTAGCATTAACTTTTTTTTTTTTTTTTTTTTTAGTGTGTGTTTGTTTTTAGTGTATATAATATTACACTCTCCGTATCGCTTGGCTAACTTTTAAGTAAAGTATCACACACTATGACATCATAAACCTCCCCCCATTATGCAAAACACGGTGATAATCATCTCCGTCGCCATGACGATATGACTTGCTAAGGCCTTCCTGCATCTCCAGGTTTTGTTTTTTTTTAACACTACATTCTCTTCCCTAGCGTTATGTCATTTTTTTTACTTTTTTTTATTTTTTATTTCCCTTCGGGTGCCGCGCGTTCCCTTTACAAAGCCCGCGAGCATTACTGGAACATTACAGCGCGCAGCATGTGTTTGATTAAAAAAGTGTAAAGTTACAAATTAGTTAATAAAATCGTTTAGGCCCGATCGCTGCAAATGGTGATAAATGCGTTCCATATGCTCTCAATAAAAAGAAAAAAAAAAAGAAAAAAGAAAAGGAAAAAAAAAAAGGAGGCGAGTGCCATGTGCCAGTCCCCTCTGTCTTCTCCCATAAACAAATAAATTAAAACAATTACCGCGGCACACGCCCTCTCGCTCTGTAATGAGCGTGCTGCCGGATAAAAGATGTGACAGCTTTCATTTCCTCAAACTGCTGCCTGTCTCTGTCTGGAGTGGACGGAAAGTTCCAGATGTTCCCGGTTGAAAAAGGGCTTCCTCCTTTCTCTCTCTCTCTCTCTCTCATCTCTCGTTCTCTTACAACATTCCACACGTCAACACTTTATGACTCGGGATTACACAGCTCCCGTTGTTTAACGGACGCATGCCAAGCGACGTCCACACGTCATCGAGGTTTTACTGGAGGCCGGCGTTTTTTTTTCGCTTTCGGTGAAAATAAGAAGCAGTGCTGGTCTGGGATCAGTGTTTGCATGATAATAAAACCGGATCTGACCTCAGATCAATTTATTCATACTGTCATGTCTCCAAGGCGTGAACATTTCCATGAAACCTGGTCCTTATTGTAAAGAATGGAACGTGTTTTGCAAAAGTATTCGCCCCCTTGAACTAAAGCACTGGTACTGAATTGAGGATTGAAATTTTTCCCGGCCAGACGATGTTAATCTGAACAAACCCGATGTCTACAACGTAATAGATTATTATCTTGAGAATTTTTAAAGATAATAAAGCCTACTGTTGTGCCACAGGGTTGCCAGATTGTGCAACCTAAATATCTCAAACCCCCCCCCAAACCCAAACAAGACCTGAAAAAACTCTGGGGTTCTAAAAGAAAAAGGTAAAAATCGTTCTTTATTTCTCTGCAAAGTGATTCTTCTTCTTGTTCTTTCTTAGTCTTTGTAATATATCCTACAAGAGAAATGTTTCTCAGATTCTTTTCTTCTCAGATTCAGAGAAGCAACATGAACACCATGCTCCCAGCACTGTGCTTCACTGTGGGGATGATGGTCTCTTATTCACAGATTTGCCAGCCTCATAATGAATATCCTACAAACACGAGTGGGTTTACTGCTGAGTCAGCTTTCGTGTGTGTGAGGGGGGGGGGCTGGGGGGGCAATGTGGCACGAGCCTAACGTCTCAATGTCTGGAGGGTCTGGCCAAAGCATCACGTCATTACTCTTCATCTAAAGAGGAGGACAGTGAGACGGAGTGAGGTGTGTGTGTGTGTGTGTGTGTGTGAAATAAAATCGCCTGCAGGGTTCTCACACTGATCTGACCTAACACACACACACACACACACACACACACACACACACACACACACGGATATCGGCCGAGATGTCAGGTTTTTTCCCCAATTTTTTGTGAGAGTGATGGAATATCATCTTCAGCGCTTTAAAACCTCACTGATGATGGCTGTATATAAGACATCCAGCTATATAGTTTTAGCACTCTTCCTAATATGTCTTGTCTTTATCTCATACAAAAGGATAAGAAAAAAGCCTTCAGCTGCTTGGAAGTCAGATGCAAATAATAACAAAGCGAATATAAATAGAACGTGGAAATATAAGGGGATTATTAGCAGAGTATCCCGGGAATCTCAGGAACGGAGACGCACGGGCAAACCAGTGAATCCAGAAAATCTACAAATGAAAATAAATTGAGTCGAGTGACAAAAATTCAAAATGTGAAAATATTAGTAGTGAAAATAAGCAAATTGCACGGTGGCACGGTGGCACGGTGGCAACGGTGGCACGGTGGCAACGGTGGCACGGTGGCAACGGTGGCACGGTGGCAACGGTGGCACGGTGGCAACGGTGGCACGGTGGCTTAGTGGTTAGCACGTTTGCCTCACACCTCCAGGGTTGGGGGTTCGATTCCCGCCTCCGCCGTGTGTGTGGAGTTTGCATGTTCTCCCCGTGCCTCGGGGGTTTCCTCCGGGTACTCCGGTTTCCTCCCCCAGTCCAAAGACATGCATTGTAGGTTGATTGGCATCTCTAAATTGTCCGTAGTGTGTGATTGCGTGAGTGAATGAGAGTGTGTGTGTGCCCTGCAATGGGTTGGCACTCCGTCCAGGGTGTATCCTGCCTTGATGCCCTATGACGCCTGAGATAGGCACAGGCTCCCCGTGACCCGAGTGTAGTTCGGATAAGCGGCAGACAATGAATGTATGAATGTATGAATCATGTGAAAAACACATAATGGGGGAACTGAATCATGTGGAAATCGAATCATGTGGAAAATGATAAAAGTCATACATGAAAAAAGATTTGAATCCTAGAAAAAAAATGACATTTGGAAATACAAAAATGAAAAAAAAAGCAACTAAATTCACAGGTTAAAACAAATGAATCGTTTGAAAATAAATGACTCATGTGGATAAGGAATCGTTTGAAAATGAATGAATCATTATAAAATGGGTGAATCATTTGAAAATAAAAGAATCATTTGAGAACAATGTATGTGAAAATATTTGAATAATTTTAAAGAAATGAATCATTTGAGAATAAACGAATCATTTGAAAGCAAATTATGAAGATATATGAATCATTTTGAAGAAATGACTCATTTGAAAATGAGTGAACCATTTGAAAATGAGTGAACCATTTGAAAATGAGTGAACCATTTGAAAATGAGTGAATCATTGGAAAACAAATTATGTGAAGATATATGAATCATTTGAACGAATCATTTAAAAAAATAAATGAATCATTTGAAAACAAATTATGTGAAAAAATATATGAATGTGAAAAATGAGAACTACAAAAATGCGAACTTGTGAAATGCTTAAAAATCACACACATCTTCCAAATGAATCATGTGATTATTCACAAAATTCACGTGATTTTCCATTTAAATTAAGTAAAATTTTTTTACTCATTTTGTTGATTTCTGAAATTGTCTTGTTTCTTTTGCTGCTAATGATCCTTATCGAGTCCAGACTGAGGGTGTGGGAACACACGGATGTGTGTGTGTGGGGTGTGTGTGTGTGTGTGTGTGTGTGTGTGTGTGTGTGTGTGTGTGTGTGTGTGTGTGTGTGTGTGTGTGTGTGTGTGTGTGCATTCAGATGCAGTCCACTGGTGACCTTCACAGTTCTGAGGAATCCAGCCAAGATCAGCGAGCTAAGCTCTGAGCTCTGGAGCGCATGCAGAAAGAAAGAGAAAAAAAAAAAAAAACCAAACGACTCGGGAAGCAGATGAGAGGAAATGAGGCTTTTAATTGGAGGCCTTATTAGGAAAATGAAGAAAGGCCGAAAGGACGGAATGCAGATCAGCAGATGTGTCGTTCACCTTCGTGTGACAGAATTTCACTGCTTAATCTCACAAATTAGATTTAATCCTGAATCAAGGAATAATTCACCAAAAAAAATAAATAAATAAAATCGGTGAGGTGTTCAAAATAAACGTCTTCTTTCATTTTCATATAATTATTACAAATATTTTGCTGTATAATATAAAACTCTACACATACACTGGCACTTTCATATATGCTTAAATAATTAATATATGATTAAATAATAAATTAACAAATAAAATCTTTTTAATCTTCTTATATTTATGTAAGTAGTAAATATATTAATTTAACAATTTGGGAGTAAAAAAAAGCACACAGGAATTCTCAACTCGAGTCTTATGGACCTATTTCAAAATAAAAAATAAAATCAATAAAAGTAAATAATTTTTAAAAATGTCAAACCGATTCCAAGGGTTTTAAGTAAAATGATTAAAGTAAGGGGAAAAAAATGTATTGTATTAGTGAGAAAACATCTTCATAACGTCCTAATATTCAGCTATAAATGTTTTATAACAAAGATTTTTTTAACATTTTGTCTATTATTATATAATAAGCCATTTATAAACATGTAATAAGTTTAAGAATGACAAAATTTCATGCTTAATTGATAATGAATAATTACTGTCTAAATAATTATTGTAAAAAATTATGTCTAAAATGCATTTAACAGAGTATAATTTATTTAAAGGGTCAAAAAAAGTTTCTAATAAAGCAGATTAGTATTTAATAATAAAACTATAAATACCTCCCCCCCCCCCCCCCCCGCCCACCCGGAAAGCTGACACGTCATTTATTTATTTATTTTTTTTTTACACACACAGACTTCATGACTCTCTGTTTACTGCTCTGTTTTTTTTTTCTTTCGTGATGCTTTATAAATAAACCTGACGTTATCTTTATTTTTCTTGATTTAAATCTCCAACGAAAATCGTTTTGAATAACGAGTGTAATGACGGAGAAATAAAACACCTTCTGAGAGTACGCTCATCAGCTGAAACTGCTGAAGTTCACCACCTTTTCCTGATCTGTCAAAAAGTCAGGAAGTGTAATATCACCCTGTTAAATTATACAGAGTAAAATGAAATGCCACCGAATCGCGCCGCATAACAAATTTGTCGTTTTCTTTTTAGGGTGAAAATGGTGAAACACTTTTTTTGGGGGGGACAGAGATGAAAGAAAATCCTTTTTAAAATTACAAAAAAAAAAAATCCAAATTGAGATTTTATTTAAAAAAATATTTATTTATTTATTATTTTTAAATGATTTATTAATTATTTAAATTAATTTATTAAATTTTATTTATTTACAGGGACTTTTATTTACAGAATTTTCAATTTTTTTTTTTTGCATTAAAGGAATAATACAATGTTTATTTTTCCTGATAACCTCCATCTATTATTTCTCACCATTTTTTCCCCTGCACTTAATTCATTCAGACTAAATATTCAAGCGACTCTAAGGGGCAGTTGTTTGAAATCCTGTAAATAAACGTATATAAAAAATTTGACAGAACAGTTAAACGTTGACAAAAAAATAAAACAGCATTATTTTATAAAGTACTTCTGTTGATTCGTACACTAGATGCTGGAGTGCGTAGTGTTAGTGCATAGTGTATTATTTGGGACACAGCTTTTTACAACTGCCCTTAGACATAATTAAACAGGGGGGGAAAAAAAAAGAATTCAAATATATATCTGCTGTAATCACATAAATACTAGACAGACGTCCGAGTATCCCTTTAATGCGAGCTGGATTGTTAATATTATACGTTAGATTTTTTTTCTGATCTCCGTCGAACAGACTTCCCCTTTAAAACCTCAAAACATTTCGTTAATCCCGAATCAGACGTGTTCCCCTTTCCGCTTTATCAAAAGGCACCAGTCTGACAGTCAAAAGAGACGCCGTGCAGGAGACAAGAGGCGAAGAGAGAGTGTGAGTGGGTGTGAAAAAGAAGAAGCGCTCGCTCGCACTCGTCTTTTCCAGTTTAGGGACTCCAGATGGGGAGTCATTTTTTATTCGTCTTGAGGCGGCACTTCACATCTGCTGGCCCAGATGCCTAATGAATACGGAAGCAGGGCCGAGCTGTCGCCTCATTAATACTGAACTCGCGCAGGGAGCCCAGGCGCCGTCCCGCGCCCGTCGCCTCGCACCATCCACGGCCCGTTGGCACGGAAACGCCGTCCTCGGTGCCTGCGACTC
>JAUCMX010000016.1:22241128-22251749 GCA_033459395.1 Hemibagrus guttatus | reverse complement strand
ACTAAGACTAACACACACAGAGGGCTCACACACCTAACTTTGGAACAAAGTTATGAATCACCCGCCAAATGAAAAACCCTTTTATGCACAAATAATCCTGCTAACCAGTGCAATTTTAATGGAGTGTACAGCCAGACGTTCCTCCAGGCATGCACATGACATCACCAAAGCACTTATTTACTTATTACACTGTACACTTATTAGTTATTACAGGGAAGCCGAGCACCTGATATGCAAACAAACACCCAGCGTACATAACAAGCGGGGTAATGAGTTTCCCCCCAGCACGCTGTGCTCTCCACACGCCATGCACATAATGTGCTTCAAAAGAATACAATTATGTGTGTGATAGTGAAGCCTGACTCTTATTTGTCCTGCCTCTCTCCATCTTAATCACCTCGCTGATGAGGGTTCTCTCATTATTAACGCTGCGCCGTGTTTGTATTTTCGGCACACGCTTCTCGCAGGAGGATGTTTTTTTCCAGCAGAAGTCCCTCGGGGCAATTGTGAGGTTGAACTTTGGGTTCTGCATGACAAGGGAAAATGAATAAGTAGCCAATTAAATTAGTACATAAGTCATAAGTGCTTTAGTGATGTCATAGAAGCCTTCTCGCTGGATTAGGCCTTATTTTTATATCTATTTATACTTTAGAACTATTTCCCCTTTAACCCAAATGTGCTCTATCAGCCAAGACATGTTTGGCCAAGACATCTGCTTTTTTAGTTTTGCACTGGAGCCTTGAAACAACATCGATATCTTTATGTTCATCAATAAGTTTTATTTGTTTAAATAAACTATTTCATAAAATGGCCTTTAGAGTCCAAAATGGAACTACGTTATATGTTCAAGTAGCTTTTCAGTATAACTCCGACATCAGATTTTTGGGAGGCATGGCCTAGGATTCAACATGATACCACACCATCAAACCACACTAAGTAAAAAAACGGATTCTGTCCAAGATGGCCGCCCCCATACGTCAGTGTAACATCCCTAACTGGTCAGACATGAGGTGAAGCAGATATTCACAAAAATAAACATTTTTATATCCATCCAATTATATCCATTATAGCTACAGTGCAAAAATAAAGATGCCTTTGCTAATCGACGTAAAGTTTGGAAAATTGCGTAAATCCATAAAATCGTACTATATCTATATCTATATACTATCTATAATATATATATATAATATATATATTTATATTATATCTATATAATATCTATAATATAGTCTGTTAATCTCATTTATCTATTTAATTTTTTTTTTTTAATTAAATAAAAATGAGACTTTCAGACTGTTGAAAAAAATCGTTTAACAAAAAAAGACACACTAACTTTTCCACTTTTTGATGTTTATAGAAAATCACAGCAACATCACCAAGCGTACGCTTTGAGGCTGATCAATTCGAGGTTCCTTGAATGTTAAATTTACCTCTAAACGATCCTACCTAGACATCGTTCTTATCAGAGAATTCCGAAAGAACGAGAGCTAGAAACGAGAAAAGAGCAGACCGCAACAAAAGTTTTGGTTCCCATCATTCGTCTTGGATATGAATATTCATAAACAGGAACAAAATGATTGTGCTAAGTAGTTGTAGGCTTCATGTCAGCATTTAACTGTATAATCAAAACCCAAAGCTCTCCTCAAACCACTTTAAAACGTGTACCTCGACAACGTGGTGTGTTCTTTGCGCTACTAAATTAGTGATGGAGTGGAAATTGTTCCATTTTAATTGTAAAAAGAGTGTAAGGGACATCTCGGGGCCCTATTTGCATGGCGTGAATATGCAGCGAAGAAAAAAGGAAGTGATCTCACTAAGTGATTTCCACGCTGTCAAATTAATCCGAGCGCTAGTTTTTCGTTTAGTTAGCATCAAAACAGCATCGACTTTAGCGTTCCATATGGGGTCTGACACCAGTACGGCTGGAGACAGATGTTTTCCCCGCCATCGTGTCATTATTGATGCAAATTTATTCATTAAACAATTTAATTGTGCTGATGATTGACGGCCAGCCGGCGTTATTACAGGGGAAACATTACTAATAATACGTTAGTCTTATTAACTCAGTGTGCAAGCAATAAGTGGAGCTGTGTTTATATAGATTAACCTCTGCTAATGTAGCGCTACGGGCCCGCAGAGCACACGAGTGGGCGCTTTCATCCAACAAAGCACTTTTATTACTTTACAGGCTTTAGAGAGACCGTGTTAACGATTACGAGTCCCCTTCGAGACTCGACCCCTGACTGATCCAACAAGGCAGTGTAGCACTGGATTATTCTTCAGAAAATAAACTCCTCTACTAAGAATTTTCAACAAAGGACGTTCAACAATCCTGGGTTTTTTTTGTCTCTAATTTAATGTGTGTGTTGTGTGTTGTGATCCCGAATATGTTCACATTTGCAGTGTTTAGTCTGGTAATGCTGAGCCCTGATTCCTAGCTTTAACACCCAACCCTAGCCTGAACCCTCAGCCTAAAAATCCTTATGCTGAGCCTGAGCCCTTATCCCTAGCCTTAACATCCAACCATAACCTGAACCCTCAGCCTTAAAATCTTCACCCTGACCCTGAGCCCTTGTCCCTGGGGTGTTCTCTAGGCAGGTGAGAACAGCAATTACAAAAAGAAATAAGGACCAAAAACACTTGATCTGACTTGCTCTAAAGCTGCACTTCCAAAGAACTGAGTCAGAGAGTGAGTCAACTCAGAATCAACTCCTTTGCAAGAAGTGAATCAAACATGCCATGTGTTCTGGATTTTTCCTTATGAGTAGTATTACAGAAATGCCAAGTGTTCTGGAAATTTGGACCAAACAAAATGAGAAAGTAACGCTGGATTGCGAAACCTAAAGACATTGTAGAATAGATATTTACATAACTTTCGAATCATTTAGTTAACATTGGCTTTATGCAAAACATATCTCCTCAAAATTAGCTGAACAAACCAGAACAAATGAAAAAACAACCTAAAACCCTGCACTCTTACAAGCTCTTCAGTTGCAAAAAAAAACCCATAAAGAGTGTTCTGGTGCTTCGAGAAACCTTTAATGGTCTAACAAACCATTAACGAACCATTACAGAACCCTTTTTTTCGTGTAAGAGTATGTCAGAAATGACGTGTCTCACTTTGTCATTCCTGCCTTTTTGACCCTGCCGGCTTCGGGGCCTCCTGCTTGAGGATGTTGTTTTAGCCTCTTTTGCACCCCTGCGCTGCTTGCCTTCACCACCCTCTGGGTGAGAAATGGTCCTGGACAGGAAACGGAGAGCGTGTCATACAGGAAGTGCAGGTTTCCTACTCCTGGTCATGATAGCATCCTGATTCTCTCATCTCCCTCGCTTTCCCTGACTTGCACTTGATCACTACAAGAAACAGATTTTGCTAATCCTCTATCTAGCATTTGATCCTTAAATGTAGAGGGTTCGACTAGCCTAGAATCATATTTCATGTAAATATTCCTGTCAGGGCACAATAATTTTGTGAAAGGATTTCTTTAAAGCAGTGGCTAATAGTGAATACTTGTGAACAAGTACAGATTAGCAGGAAAGAAGCTAGCTTTTCATTCTGATAGCGATGTTATCAGTCTTTTTCCAGCTCGAGTGTTCCTTTAAGAGTGCTGTATATAGCCTGATGCCTTTTCCACATTTTGCAATACACTTCCTGTAACTTGTCTCTCCCATCTTACGACCTAGCTGACAGCTCTTGATCCTCTAAATATGTTCATGTGCAGTTTATTGCGCCCTGGGACTTTGGAGGAACACGGTAATATATCAGTTACCTTGGCCGTCTCCCCGAGCAAACATGGACTAGATAAGTTTCGACGCTCCGCCGTATATTATTTAGCTTTGAGCAGCGGCCATGTTGGCCTCAGAAGAGGAGCCGGGTTGTCCCGCTGATCTCCGACGGGTAGCTAATGTTTCTAATGTTTTGCTCGGCCCAGAGGAGTGCAAGAGCGATGAGTCCTTCCATCACTTCCCTCTGAAATATGGAACCGCTTCACCGCTGCATACCAGCAATAAAATCTTTATTTCATATCCAGATGGTGGCTATCCTGTGGTACTTTATGGCTCGAGATGCTAGCGAGTAGTACGTTGGATTGGGATGAGGAGAAGGAACTTGTACATGAAAAGGTGCTACCGGAGACAGGTTTGGAGCGGTGAATGCCTGCAGGAGACGGGGTTAGTCTCCCAATCTTTTTTTTTTTAATTGTTAGAATTAACATATTATTAAGGGAGTAGATTGTGAAGGTGAAGCTTGTTGGTCTCAGAGAAAGAGGTGTGGCTGCTGTGTGTCAGTCCTAGTGAAGGACATCTGTCCTCATCATTTCTCAGCCAGGGAAGTGTGGCCTCTTAGTCACACACTTTGTGAAGGAGGTGTGGCTTCTATGCATGTCAAACTCAGTGAAGGAGGTGTGGCCTGGGTGTGTCAAGCCAGAAAGAGTGGAACCATAATAACTGTTAGTAAATTAAGAAAAAGTGGGAACAGCTAACGAAGGGAACATCAGGTACTTGTAGAAGAACCTTAAAAAAAGTGGATGTATTACATCATAACGTGTCGGTGCGGAATCTTAACTATTGATCACTTCGGGTGTGAATGTCTGACTCGTTTCTGCTGTACATGCTGCTGTAATCGTGTTTTTCCTGTATGTTCATGCCAGTGGGTTTGTGCTTGATCAGTTACACAAGTCCTGCTCCCTTTGTACCAAATCTCTCTCTTACACACACACACACACACACACACACACACACACACACACAGTCTCACACAGACTCAGACATTGTTTCCCTTCAGGCTGTTTGGACCAACGCTATTCTTTTTGTTGGTCTGCGTCTATTTGTCTGTCTCTCTCGCCCCCCAAAGCTGTTTTATTAATAAGTGCACCCCTCATAAACAATACACTTTCTGACATACACCGCGCTCGGCTATTTCATCACGGCGAGATTTCATCAGCGTCTCTTGATTGCGTGCTTTCTGTGCAACAGACTTGTCAGTTTCGTAGCCGGAGGGAAGGTTTCTTCTTTCTCGCGCTGTTGCAAACAAGAAAAATGTTCTTGTTCTCGGAAAGAGAGCGAGTGTGTACTGTAGCCGAGCAGCGCTGAGGTGGCGTTAGCAGCAGCAGCGACTACATGATTGATTCATTTAACCGTTCAGGAAAGTGTGTGAACCCGTTTTCTCCCTTCTCAGGCAACACGGAATGTGCAATATCGCTAACTAAATGCTAATACAATTTTGATCCAAATTTGAATACAAATTTTGATTTGTTAATACAATTGTGATCTAAACAAATAGTTTTCCAATCAATTCCAAAACTGCTGAAGACGCTTTTCTGCTCAACACAGATATAAAGAGTGGTTAAAATGGTGGTGTTTACCACAACCTTCCTGTCAGTTCCACTCAGCCTGCCCATTTTCTTCAGACTTCAGGGTTGTTCTGTTTGGTATTCAGAGGAAACACGGAGTGTGTAATATCCCTACTGAGAGAGCGACAGAGAAAAGCGAGTGAAAGAAGCAGTGCAGTGTCTTAATGAAGTGCCCAGTGTCTCTCACATCCCCGTCTTAATTGCCGCAAGAAGAAGGTTGAGGGGATTTGTCACACGTCTGTGCGAATGCTGCGAGAACTGATCAGACGAAAGCGTGCTCTCCACTCGAGCTCTTTGATTCTGTCGAATTAGACAAGAAGAATGTTCTTTTGTTTCTTTCCTTTTTTGGTAGCAGCCATTAAACATATACTCGAACAAGTTTTATAGATAGCTAGTGAAGGAGTTAGGGATGTAGCTAAATACAAACATGCTATTTGGAACAAACTGGTAATGTGTTCTAAACAAGTACAAATGAAAGAGGTGTGGCCTATTCAGTGTCAGTCTCAGTGATGGAGGTGTGGCCTATTTAAATGGACAGACTCAGTGAGGGAGGTGTGGTCTCTTTGTCAGTTTAGCAAAAGAGGTATGGCCTTGTAGTCAGACTCAGTAAGGGAGGTGTGGCCTCTTTGTTAGATTCAGTGAAGGAGGTGTGGCGTCTTTATTAGATTCAGTGAAGGAGGTGTGGCCTCTTTGTTAGATTCAGTGAACAACAGCATGGCCCAATGTGAGTTACTCCTTACACAATATTCCTGAACAAGCAACTGATGGTTTCCTAGTTTCAGTTTTATGTCATATCCCAGAGTGAGAAAGAGCGAGAAAGAGCACTAGCATGCTAACTGATATCCTCAGCCCTACATCTGGTCCGTTGTCTCGGGTTCCCACAGCTCGATCGGCACGTTAACGCAGTCACTTCAGGGTGTATTACTACCTGCCCCTGTGTTTACTACCTGTATTTACTGCTCCGACTTTTCAGCCATCACATTGTGAGCGGAAAGTTCAACATTCCCGCTCTGTGAAACTCAGGAATCCTCTCCACAGGATTCCCAGCATCATAAATCAGAATTATGGAATAATAACTCGCCGGGGCTCTTTTTTTTTTTTGTCTTGATTCTTTGTCTTTGTTTCTGAAAATAATGGCACACCCCAGGCGGAAAACAGGAACATCCTCATGGAAATCTGACTCGGATTTCCACCCCCAGATCCCAGAACACCTGTTTTAGGACTCTTCTGAATGCTGTAAGAAGAGAAAATACTCTGCGAGCATATCTGTTTTTGCAGAAGGTCTCTTCCAGCTCAGGATGCTTTTATTCTTCACTCAGAGACAGAATGTGTTGATGGCAGTGGATTTTAGATTACTGTGGAAAACAAGCTTCCTGTGAGGAAATCTGTTCGGTTTTTCTTTTTTTTTATTTTTAACTCCACATGATCATAGATCAACAAATTATTATACTTTTCATTATTATACTTTACAATCTATAACGTATAATGATTCATTCATGCTGTGTTTGTGTTCATCATATTCATCCAAGACAAGAAATAAAATAAAAAATACTATTTTTTTCTGTTACAGAATTATAAATATTTATTTTTAAAATCAGTACATTAAAGAAAATGTTTTAATAATAATAATAATAATAATAATAATAATAATAATAATAATAATAATAAAAAATAAATAAATAAATAAAAAAAAATTGTGCTGTTATTGAAACCAGTAAATGTTATTTCATTTATTTTCTTATTTTATTTCACTTACTGTATACTTCATGACATGTTTTAAATACCAAGTTTGCAAAATCATAATATCCATTATGTAAAAAAAAAAAATCTATATACAAATATATATTTAAAATAAAATAAAATACAATAATTGTTTTTGGAAACAATTAATCCAAATGAAATAAATAATGCTGTTTAAATTAAAGGGACATATAAAAAAAATATAAGTAAATAAATAAATTTGAAAAATACATTTTTTGTTCTAACCTCCTGATATTTGGGGAAAAAAAATATGGAGAATCTGTTTGTTCACCAAAATTCTTGTCAGAAAAAAAAGAAAAAAAAATTAATAAAAATTAAAATATACATTGTCGTTGTAATGCTAGCTATAAATATGTCTACAATATTTTAAGAAAGAAAAGGGAGCACAAACTATACAAAATTAAAACTAGTTGCAAAATATCCGCAGCGATTTTTGAGAAATTTTCGGAACACTTGTAAATGCAGCTACTTTACTAATAAAGTGCCCTGCTGTGGGTGTGCTGAAAAATTCCTAAACTTTCCGAGGCTTTGGGTTAATTGCAGATGAATGGCGTCCAGCGAATGCCGCCCCCTTTCCCCATAATGCCCAGGGACACACTATGAACTCCCGCCAACGAAGGCCCGAGCATTAGCACCGCTAACGACCCTGGAACCTTTCCACCGGGCCTCGGACAGGGAGAGATTCTCGCGTTTTACGTTTTTTTTCCCCTCTATCTGCACTCCTTTTTGCTGATTTTTGTTCCAGCGTCGCCTCTGAAGTAGGCGATGGAGAAATACCAAGCCCACGCTTCATCGTTTCCTCTTTTTTTTATATACTGATGAGGCAAAACCCAGAACTGACCGGGGAAAAGCGTGGGAAATAATGTACGATACGAGTGAAAACTTTTTAAAACAGGGAAATTGAAAAAAAAACCCCTCCCCTTCAATTAGGAACGGACATTGGATCAAAGTGGGAACTGAGGGGGAAGCAGTCACACACCCGAATGTGTGTGTGTGTGTGTGTGTGTGTGTGTGTGTGTGGGAATGTACGTCGGCATGTGAAAAGTGAACGCTGAGTCTCTTGCAGCGATTAGCGTGGGCTTACAATAAATCAAAACAACTAGGCAGGCCACCTAATCAAAAACAGCGTGCCCCACCTCTGGGTGTGTGTTGTGTGTGTGTGTGTGTGTGTGTGTGTGTGTGTGTGTGTGTGTGTCAGTCCAGTTGGGTTTAGAATTTTTAAACACGAGGGTTGATTCACTAAACATCCTGTGCTATGAGTGTGGGATTTGATCCTCTTCTGCCCTCAAACTGTAATAATGCGCTGTTTATAAACTGCTTATAACCTTTCATAATATCATGCTTACTGCTAATAGCTATTCATGGTGCCTGATATCTCTTTCTGCTTATAAGCTCTCATAACACTTACTACTTAAACCTCTTCATACCTCTTCATAGCCTTTATTGCTTATGCCCCTTCATAGCTCTTTGTAGCACTTACACGTCAAATCTCTTACTGATTATAACCCTTTCTAGGCCCGTCCTTCCTCTTCCTTGCTTATAACCCCCCAATTACCCCGATTGCTTATAACCCCTCAAGTGCTCTGAATGCTTATAACCCTTCGCAGATCACAGTATTACTCTTATCTGGCTTGGCTCGTCTAGGGTTTTAATCAACGCTCTTTCTCAGCTCTTATCACAAGAGTTATGTTTATGAAGTGTTATAAAGCCTTTATAAAGTGGTAATGAATACTTCTTTTCCACTGATTTTAAAGGCACTTAAGGTTCCAAAAGATGAATGGGACAATTAAATAGACTCAAACTTCACCATTTTTTAGGAACGCGTGAGTCAAGCTCTCCTCCTTCAAACTCCCGGGTGGAGAAGATTAGAGAGAGAGAAGTAAACAGAATGCTTGGCTGCTCTCTCCTTCTCTCTCTCTCTCTCTCTCTCTCTCTCTCTCTCCAGGACATGCTCTATTACACCGACACCTGTGCATAACATGTGGAACTTAATGTCTTTCCATTTGCCATTTGTTTCCTCTTAAACAAGGCAGCAGTGCTCGGGGAACAGCATCTGTGCTTCACACTCAGCTGAGCAGTCGCTACCTCAAACGTAACGCTGGTGTGGTGACCATGTTGGAGCTCCTGCAGGAACCAGGGCTCAAGCTACAAACCCTGGACCTGGGAGATGGGAGACACCAACTTCGCCTGCTGCATCACCATGAAGCTTGTACATTCATTTATTACTTCGAAATTTCTGTCAGGGAAAATATTGAGACACCTGAGGCCACACCTCCTTTTCTAAGGCTGACACACACATTACTCCAGAGGCCACTCCTACTTCACTAGGACTGTCACACACACACACATACACCAGAGTCCACACCTCCTTCATGAAGACTGACACACACATACACCAGAGGCCACGCCCCTTTCATGAAGACTGACACAAACATACACCAGAGGCCACGCCTCCTTCATGAAGACTGACACACACATACATACACCAGAGGCCACGTCTCCTTCAATAGGACTGACACACACACACATACACCAGAGGCCACACCTCCTTCATGAAGACTGACACACACATACACCAGAGGCCATGCCTCTTTCATGAAGACTGACACACACATACACCAGAGGCCACGCCTCCTTCATGAAGACTGACACACACATACATACACCAGAGGCCACGTCTCCTTCAATAGGACTGACACACACACACATACACCAGAGGCCACACCTCCTTCATGAAGACTGACAAACACATACACCAGAGGCCACACCTCCTTCATGAAGACTGACAAACACATACACCAGAGGCCACGCCTCCTTCATGAAGACTGACACACACATACACCAGAGGCCATGCTTCCTTCAATAGGACTGACACACACACACATACACCAGTGGCCACACCTCCTTCATGAAGACTTACACACACATACACCAGAGGCCACGCCTCCTTTACTAAGGCTGACACACAAGTACCAGAGGCCACGCATTCTTCACTAGGCCACACCTTTTTTTGTGTTTGTGTGTGTGCGTGTGTGCGTGCATGCAAAGGAGTTTAATAAATTTTTTGTGTGTGTGTGTGTGTGTGTGTGTGTGTGTGTGTACATGTGTAAAAAAAAGTTTAATAAGTGTGTGTGTCTGTGTGTGTATGTGTGTGCGTGTGTAAAAAGGAGTTTAATAAGTGTGTGTGTGTGTGTGTGTGTGTGTGTGTATGTGTGTGTGTGTGTTGAGCTCTCAGTGTGTGTATGTGTGTGTGTGTGTGTGTAAAGGAGTTTAATAGGTGTGTGTGTGTAAATTAATAAGTGTGTGTGTATGTGTGTAAAGGAGTTTAATAGGTGTGTGTGTGTGTGTCGTGTGTGTAAAGGAGTTTAATAAGTGTGTGTGTGTGCGTGTGTAAAAAGGAGTTTAATAAGTGTGTGTGTGTGAGTGTGTGTGTGTGTGTGTTGAGCTCTCAGTGTGTGTATGTGTGTGTGTGTGTGTGTGTGTGTAAATTAATAAGTGGTGTGTGTAAA
>JAUCMX010000016.1:22228628-22236128 GCA_033459395.1 Hemibagrus guttatus | reverse complement strand
TGTGTGTGTGTGGTGTGTAAGCACTCTGATGTGTATGTATGTGTGTGTAAGATCACTGATGTGTGTAGAGTATATAAGCTCAATGGTGTGTGTGTGTGTGTGTGTGTGTGTGTGTGTGTGTGTGTGCGTGTGTGTACATGTGTGTGTGTGCGTGTGTGTGTATGCGCATGCGTGTACATATGTGCGTGTGTGTGTGTGTGTGGTGTGTAAGCTCTCTGATGTGTATATATGTGTGTGTAAGATCACTGATGTGTGTAGAGTATATAAGCTCAATGGTGTGTGTGTGTGGTGTGCGTGTGTGTGTGCGTGTGCGTGTGTATGTGTGCGTGTACGTGTGGTGTGTGTGGTGTGTAAGCACTCTGATGTGTATGTATGTGGTGTGTAAGATCACTGATGTGTGTAAAGCATGTAAGCTCAATGGTGTGTGTGTACGTGTGTGTGTGTGTGTGTGTGTGTGTGTGTGCGTGTGTGTGTATGCGCATGCGTATACATATGTGGGTGTGTGTGTGTGTGTGTGGTGTGCGCGTGTATGTGTGTGTGTGTGCGTGCGTATGTGTGTGCGTGTACATGTGTGCGTGTACATGTGTTGCTGTGTGTGTGTGTGTGTGTGTGTGTTTGATTGTCATATTTCTAGCCCTAGACTCAGCTTTCATTCTTCACTTCAGGCATTAAACTCTCTCTGCTGTCTCCGTCCAGCCGTGTCAGGTCTTTCATCCAGCATGAAGCTCTCTGTAACTGGACCTCCACACAAGTTTCATGAGAAACACCTGGACTGGACTGGACTGGACAGAAAGAAATACGTTTCCTCTGAGAAACAAACCATTTAGCTTGTTGTGTGTGTTTTGTTTCTTCTTCTTGACTCCATCTGTCTACAGGAACACACACGTCCTAAACATAAACACTTTGGATTTGTAAATGTCATCCTGCTCGTCCTCGCCCGTCCTCGCCCGGTTTAATCCCAGCTTTTCATTTCTAATGGGCTTGGAATGGCTCCAGATGCAGAGAGATTATTATACACAGCAGCGGCGAGTGGAAGAAAGTCCTGCTCTTTTCTCTCAGAGCCGAGCCCAGGCTCCAGATCGACCATCACGGGCTCGGCGAAGCGTCCAGGCCGCATTATTACGCTTTAATTAGAGAACACAGGAGCGGATTCTCCACACACCTGGCCGGCGACCTCGCAAAGCATGAAAAACGGCGAACATGCTTTCTGAAGTGCTGACACCTGCATTCCGGACGCGGCCCATATGTCGGAGCCGGGCCTGTTTAGTGCTGATAATTTGAGCTGCTAATTTTACAATTGGAGCAAAAAAAAAATTCTCAGTCTTTGGGGAATTGTAGGACTTATGGCTCAAAATCTACCCGTTATTATTAGCACTACTCTAACCGCGCAGCATTTTAGCGAGGGAGATAATAATCCGGTTTTGTTTGTGTGCCAGAAACACTGATTTCCACCTAACATCCGAGTGTCAAGTGACTTGAATATAAACACTGATCTGAGGTCACTTATGTACCTTATACATTAATATAGGCAACATTAAAAACTGATCTGAGGTCAGTTATGTTCAATTCAATTCAATTTTATTTGTATAGCACTTTTAACAAAGAGCATTGTCTCAAAACAGCTTTACAGAACATAAGAAACAATAAACATACAAACAAACAGTCCTAGATGTTAAACAAAATTTTCCCTAGTGAGCGAGCCTGAGGTGACTCAGGCGACTGTGGCAAGGGAAAACTCCCTTAGATGGTATTAGGAAGAAACCTTGAGAGGAACCAGACTCAAAAGGGAACCCATCTTCATCTGGGTGACACCGGAGAGTGTGATATGAACAATGTCCTTTCTGCATTAGTTGTGTGATGCAGATACAGCATGTGTAGAATGTTATGTGTAAAATTAATTAGGAGGTTGTTGAGAAAAGCAGAGGTCCTAAAACTGATCCTTGTGGGACACCATATCTCACTGGCATTACACTGGATAGTTCTCCATTTAAATCTACAAAATGGTATCAGACAGGTAGGATCTGAACCATTTTAATGCCTGTCCCTGAATACCTATGTGATTTTGTAAGCGGTCTACGAGAATGTTATGATCTATAGTGTCGAATACAGCACTAAGATCAAGTAAGACTAATATTGAGATGCAGCCTTGGTCCGAAGCTAAAAACAAGTCATTTGTGATCTTAACTAGTGCAGTTTCTGTGCTATGATGGGGCCTGAAACCTGACTGAAATTCTTCAAGGATATTGTTTTCCTGTAAGAAGGAGCATAATTGAGTAGACACAACCTTTTCTAATATTTTAGATATAAAAGGAAGGTTTGAAATCGGTCTGTAATTTAATAAGTCATTAGGGCCTAGTTTAGGTTTTTTAAGAAGAGGCTTAATAACTGCTAGCTTGAAAGGTTTAGGGACGTGACCTAAATATAACGAGGAATTAATAATGTTGAGGAGAGGTAATCTAGTTGGAATTGGATCTAACAAACACGTTGTTGAATTAGCCGTGGTGATAAGTTTATACAGCTCTTCCTTCCCTATATCTGTAAAGCATTGTAGCTTTAAATGTGGAGCTTTAGGTTGGACCAGAGCACCGGATGCTGTCAAACGTTGAACATCCATTATTTTATTCCTCATACTATTTTGTCGGTGAAGAAGTTCATAAAGTCCTCACTACTAAACTGTGATGGAGTACTCTCTTCAGATATCTGATGTTTTGTTAGTCTAGACACTGTACTAAATAAGAATCTGGGATTGTTTTGGTTTATTTCTATCAGTTTGCTCAAATGCTCAGCCCTAGCAGCTTTTAGAGCCTGTCTATAGCTGGACATACTGTCTTTATACGCACTTCTGAAAACTTCTAATCTAGGTGTGAGGCAAACGTGCTAACCACCAAGCCACCGTACCCCCCCCTTATACATGAATATAGGCAAAATTATAAAACTGATCTGAGGTCTGTTATGTCCCTTATACATTAATATAGGCTAAATTATAAAACTGATCTGAGGTCTGTTATGTTCCTTATACATTAATATAGGCAAAATTATTCACTGATCTGAGGTCAGTTATGTCCCTTATACATGAATATAGGCAAAATTATAAACTGAGCTGAGGTCAGTTATGTCCCTTTTTAATATAGGCAACATCATAAACACTGAGGGTAGAGATACATTTCTTTCCCTTGTTAGCACAATTTTAGAAAACAAAGGAAAAATCTATCATGTTAATAGAGGACGACATCGCAACTCAGACACCATGCGTAGAAAACCCGTGATAATTTCATTGTTCTTGGACAGAAGAGTTTTCCCTGAGAGGAGACGCAGACAAATGCTATTACAGATGTCACATGAGTGCAAACAACCCTCTCCGAGTAGGAAATGATACAATTTCTACATGTCTAGAAAAACATTTAAACTTTACACACTGCACATGAAATGCTGGGAATCTGGCAAAGTTGTGAGACAAATGCTGTGGTGACGTTGTCTTCTGACTCGGTTATCGATTGGTCAAGTGAAGTGTGAATGATGCGATGTCGAGCACATCAAACTGAGCTCTCTGCAGGTTCATGGTTCAGTGTGTATTTTCACACACAGGCCACCGGAGCAGCAGGATGCCTGTCAATCGCGTACGTTTATGATGCGGACACGAGGGCTAAAGGCCATGCCGGCAGAGAGAGAGAGAGGGAGAGAGAGAGAGAGAGCGAGAGAGAGAGAGAGAGAGAGAGAGAGAGCAGTGCATTCCTCCAGGGAGCTGCTTAGTGCCGTGTTGATGTTGTGCAAATGTAACGTGTCTCCCCCTCGCTGCACTTGACCTTCGAACGCAAACCTCCCGAGACGCCACTGATCTAAATAACATCATGATGCTATTAGCATATAGTGCAGGACAACAATCCTCAGCACTCGAGAGGAGGGAGCATGAAACCCACACACACACACACACACACACACACACACACACACACACACACACCAACCCAACTCGACACCAAATACCTATGTGAAATAATATGTCTGATCTGGGGTCAGTTAAATGTATATGTTATTGCTCTCAGGTCAATATTTACTATGGACTAATGATGTTAGGAATGATGCTGATCGGAGGTCAGTTTTGTCTCATTATGAATGAATATTGCAAGATTATAAACACTGATCTGAGGTACAGTTTTAGGACTGTTATTTGCAATGAGTTATATACTGATGCTGATCTGAGGTCAGTTTTGTTTCATTATAAATGAATATAGCAAAATTATAAACACTGATCTGAGGTCAGTTTTGTCTCATTATAAATGAATATAATGAGATTATAAACACTGATCTGAGGTCAGTTTTGTCTCGTTATAAATGCATATTGCGAGATTATAAACACTGATCTGAGGTTTTGTACCTCTGTAGACACTAATGTGTGCAGGACTATAAACACTGATCTGAGGTCAGTTTTTGACATTAGTATAATATATAAATACTGTTCAGGGACAGATTTGACTTAGGATAGATTAATCAGGATGTTAAACAGTAATTGCGGGTCAGTTTTAACTCACTGTAGATCAGTGAGGCCAGGATCATTAACTCAGACCTAAGGTCAGATATTTTGGGGTGTGGTATACACAATGAAGGCAGGATTATTAACACTCTTCTGGGGTCAGTGTTAAGTTGAGATACATGTATGCTGTTCTGGGGCCATTGACTTTTTTTTTTTAATGACATACTAGAAGGTGAATGGTGATCAGGGGTCAGTTTCTGTAATGGATTCATAATAGTGTGAATGTTAACACTGATCTGGGGTCAGTTTTCACATGATAGAGTCTATTGGTGAAATTAAATAAACGTTGCTCTAGGGTCAGTTTCCTCACTATATAGAGTAATATGGTCATGTTAAACCTGACCTGGGGTCAGATTCCTCACTATATAGAGCAATATGCTCAGAAATGTTAAATCTGATCTGGGGTCAGTTTCGTCACTATATAGAGTAATATGGTCATGTTAAACCTGACCTGGGGTCAGATTCCTCACTATATAGAGCAATATGCTCAGAAATGTTAAATCTGATCTGGGGTCAGTTTCGTCACTATATAGAGTAATATGGTCATGTTAAACCTGACCTGGGGTCAGATTTCTCACTATATAGAGCAATATGCTCAGAAATGTTAAATCTGATCTAGGGTCAGTTTCCTCACTATATCGAGTAATATGGTCATGTTAAAACTGATCTGAGATCATTTTCGTCACTATAGAGAAATATGGTCATGTTAAAACAGATCTGAGGTCGGTTTTGTCACCATATAGAGTAATACGTTTAGAAATGTTAAACCTGACCTGGAGTCAGTTTCGTCACTATATAGAGTGATACGTTTCGAAATGCTAAACCTGACCTGGGGTCAGTTTTGTCACTATATAGAGTAATATGTCCACGTTAAAACTGATCTGAGATCAGTTTCATTACTATAGAGAAATATGGTCATGTTAAAACAGATCTGAGCTCAGTTTCGTCACTATATAGAGTAGTACGTTTAGAAATGTTAAACCTGACTTGGGGTCAGTTTCGTCACTATATAGTGTAATACGTTCAGGATTTTTAGCAGATCTGGGGTCAGGATTTTTAACAGATCTGGGGTCAGTTTGCTTGCTTTACATTAAAAACAGGCATAAATATGAAATACTCTCCTTAAAAGCAAGTTGAAATAATAATAATAATTTAAAAAAAAATCAAGTCTGGTAGAACAAAAAAAACAACAGCAACAGACTTTCATGTTTGGCATCAGTGATTTGATGACATTTACAGAACGGATAATTCCTTGGCACAAATGACGTGAGCGAATGCCAAATGATGACTAACACGGTGATTCTGTATTAGTGAGCGTGTGGGACAAAACGCAGATGCTTAGTCAGCATAATCAGTACAGCTCTAAGACTAGAGCACACACACACACACACACACACACTCTCTTAAAGTGCACTGTGAGCCTCTTGTACTTCATTTCTGCTCCACACCAAACTAATGAACAAGCCCACACCCCACACACCATAATCTAGTACTTGAGGTTAATTAGAAGTAGTTATGATATTACGGCACTACTGATATATCATTAGTTCCCTCAATAAGATTCCTCCTTTTTTATGATTGTCACGTCGTCCCCAATAATTAAGCCTGGGGAATGAAAGCTAAAAATACAACACGCTGATGTATCGTCAACGTTCGCCAAATGACCTGAGAAACCTCAGGTACCTTGCTAAAGTCGAGTTTGAGGGAAAGATTTGTCCATCACAAACTTTACACCTCGTGGCTGGGTTTTAAATTTCTAGATTAGACTGGATATAGGACCGGCGTTAACTTACACAAATAGAGAAAAAAAGTAAATTTTGAAGTGTTATTTTACTCGGGTCACGGGGAGCCTGTGCCTATCTCAGACGTCATTGGGCATCAAGGCAGCATACACCATGGACGGAGTGCCAACCCATCGCAGGGCACACACACACACTCTCATTCACTCACACAATCACACACTACGGACAATTTAGAGATGCCAATCAACCTTCAATGCATGTCTTTGGATCGGGGGAAGAAACCGGAGTACCCGGAGGAAACCCCCGAGGCACAGGGAGAACATGCAAACTCCACACACACACACACGGCGGAGGCGGGAATCAAACCCCCAACCCTGGAGGTGTGAGGCAAATGTTCTAACCACCAAGCCACCCTGCTCCCCGTATTTTTTTTTTATTTAAATAAAAATAATTTATGATTAGAAAGAGAGAGACAGTACTTTCAATACTGACAGTTCCAAAAGTATTGGAACCATACAATGCCATGAAAATAACAGTATAGTAAAAGAATAAAATATATATTTTCAATGTAGTTTGTTGTTTTTATTTTAAAAAATGTAAAAAAAATAAAATAAAATAAAATAAATCTTAAATGCAACTGATTTTCTTTTTATATTTAATCATATTAAATATATTTCTTTTTATTTATGTATTATTTATTTATTTAAAAATATTTACTATATGCATTGTTCCATGAGTCTGAAAGTCTGATCCTGAGGTTAATAATAATAATAATATAATAATTTTTATTATTATATTATATTATTAATATGAATAAACAAATGAAGATGTTGTTATTTATTTACTTTATTCAATTTTAATACAATGGTACTACTAAATTCAGCATATAATTAAAAAATGTAAAAGAAAAAAGATGTTACTTCTATCTATCTATCTATCTATCTATCTATCTATCTATCTATCTATCTATCTATCTATCTATCTATCTATCTATCTTTGTGTTTGTGTATTGTGTTTGTTTATACAAACATTGTGTTTGTGTATATAAAGATAATTTAACTGCATTGCTAATTAGTATGATTAGCATGCTTTAGAAAAAAACATTAAAATTGAGTGTAAGAAAAAATAATATAAAAAAAAATATTGCTTCAGGTTACTATTATTTAAAAATATATATATTTATTTTTTTCATCTAATTATGGTATTTTAGTAAATTACTGAAGTTCT
>JAUCMX010000016.1:22176128-22223628 GCA_033459395.1 Hemibagrus guttatus | reverse complement strand
TTCAGTATGATGTCCTCCAGTCTCGTTTGTCCAGCTAGTTATTACTCAGGTCTGGCTAGGTTGAGGTACCTAAGGGCATGTGCACACACACACACACACACACACACGCACACACACACACACACACACACACAAAGAAGCAGTCTCTCTGAGGAGAGTGTGGTCATGAATAATACAGAAATAGAGTTTGACCACTGGCCTGTGGCAAACTGTGTGTGTGTGTGTGTGTGTGTGTGTGTGTGTGTGTGTGTTTGTGTGTTTGTATGTGTGCTGAGTTACAACACCTTTTGTCTGATTCTTTGTGCTTGACATCCTTTGGTAGAATTAGAATAATAACAAGAAGTCATGGTCTCTGTACCTGTCAATCTAAATAAAGGGGGGTGTGGTCTCTGTACTTGTCAGTCCAAGTAAAGGGTGTGTGGCCTCTGTACCTGTCAGTCAGTCTAAACAGAAGAAGTGTGACTGTCAGTCTATGCAAAGAAGGTTTAGCATCTGTGGCTGTCATTTAGAATGAAAAAGGCGTGGCGTTGATCCAAATGAAGAAGGTGTGGCCTCGATCCAAATGAAGAAGGTGTGGCCTTAGTCCAAATGAAGAAGGTGTGGCCTTGGTCCAAATGAAGAAGGTGTGGTCTCGATCCAAATGAAGAACGTGTGGTCTCGGTCTAAATGAGGGAGGCATGGTCACTTTCCAGATAATGGAGGTGTGGCCTCAGTCCAAATGAAGGAGTTGTGGCCTTGGCCAAAATAAGGGAGGCATTACCTCTGCCCAAATGAAGGTGGCATAGCCTCTGCCCAAAATGAAGAAGGTGTGGCCTCGGTCCTAATGAAGGAAACGTGGCCTCGATATAAATGAAGGAGGTGTGGCCTCAATCCAAATGAAGGAGGTGTGACCTCTGCTTAAATGAAGGAGGTGTGGCCGCGATCTAAATGAAGGAGGTGTGGCCTCGGTCTAATTGAAGGAGGTGTGACCTCGGTCTAATTGAAGAAGGTGTGACCTCAGTCTAAATGAAGGAGGTGTGGCCTTGATCCAAATAAAGGAGGTGTGGCCTCAGTCCAAATAAAGGAGGTGTGGCCTTTTTACCATGTTTGTCACTCAACATGAAGAAGGTGTGGCCTTCTCTGCCTGTTATTCCAAATAAAAGTGTGGCTTCTGCACCTGTCAGTCAAACATAGGAGGCGAGGCCTCTCTGACTGTCAGTCCAAGTGACGAAGGTGTGGCTTCTGCTTCTGTGCTTCTTATGTTCAGATATTTAATATCACTATCCAATGAGGAAAACTGGCTGGATCTTCAGGCTCATTATCCTCTTCAGCTTTCAGTCCTGCTCACTTCCTGTCGGGCCACAACGGTATTAAACCCCGTAGTGCTTCCTGTTCTCACACACACTTTACCCAGCTCACCCAGAGCCTCGTAATTATCCCACTAATTCAATATACATGCTAACACAATGAAGACGTTTCACAAATGTGGCATTCACTTACATTCCATTTAATTCCGAGTGCGGGAAATTTCCACTCACTGTTCCTTTAACCTCCTCGGTTTCTCGCTTCAGGTTCCGCCGAGCTTGTTCTTTATTTTTAATGGAGATGTGTTGCCATGATTTATTCAAACGACAAACCTTGCTTCTTTCTTTCTCTCTCTCTCTCTCTATCTCTCTCTCTCTCTCTCTCTTTTATGTGGAGCTATTTGGGCGCTAATGTCAGATTACCTCGCTAGCCATTCAGCGTGTGATAAATGACTCAGACAGGCGGTAAAAAATAGATCAAAACCGCCGGGACGGAGGAAAAGAGAGAGCGGAGGGGAAAGGAGCTGAAGGGCCGCTAAATCATCTCAGCGAAACGCCCAACAGCGGCGGGGAAATGCCACACATTATTCCAGTGCCACGGCTAATCAAAGCACACACGGTGATTAGAGAGGACTACACACTCCTTCTGACCTTAACGAGTCATTATCACTCCTGCTGAGCTGAGGTAATACACACACACACACACACACACACACACACTGTGTAAAAGATGGTGTTCATCAGCTCCAGCGCCACCAGCCATGTAACTGAATGGAATGTTTGAAGTAAATGGATGTCATGTACTGTTTTATTTTTTTTTTTTTGTGGTAACTCTCTCCATCTCTTTCTGTCAAACCGAATCAGCCTGTTACTTAACAACACGTGTGCTTTAACGTGACTCGGAAGAATGCGTCAAACGTGTCACACACTTATAGCACGAAAAAAGAAGTACGCAAGTAATTCAAGTAAAAAAATTGCACCACAGACTTATCCAAAAATGACACAACGTCACTTCACTTCATTCACGTGTGAAACTCAAGCCTGTTGTTTTTAGACACTTCGTCCTTTTGTTTATTTTACACGTCTGCTTCACGTTTTTATTTTTTCTCATCTATTTTCTCCTGATTTTTCCACATTTTTTTTATTTCATGTTTTTCAAACAAGAGTCAATCATTTTCAAATGCTAATTTTCCACATTTATCTATCTTCATTTTGTCATTTCAAAACATATTTTATTATTTTATTGGAAAATAAAATAATAAATGATTTATTTATTTATTATGAATTTCTCACATTTAATTTATTTAAATTTTTCCTGTGTTTTTTTTTTTATCATTCCTTGATCGATTAATTATTTTGCACGTGTATATTTTTTTACTTTTCACACGATTTATTGATTTATTTAACTTCACATTAATTTTTTTACATATGTAGTTCATGCATTTTTTTTAATCTTTTTTTAATTATTTTTATATATTTTTTTATTTTTCATATTTTTCATCTTTTTGTTCAGCTCTGATTTTTTTCCCCAAGTAATTAATTTAACAACACACTCATTAGGAGCAGAAGTTACTAACAATTGAGCTCTAAATCAAGCGTGATGTCATCACATGACCTGATGATTATTGATTTTTATGAAATGAGCAGTGGAGTTAATTAAAAAAAAACAGTATTTAAAGCTGTACATGTCATACAAAGTGATATTAATGTAAAAAATATTCTATTAAACAAAGATGCTTTCCCAGTAGATGACTGGTCAAAACTTTTAGAGCTCTTAACAGTTTGATGACGTCATTCACTAATGTAGGCAGGAAGCAGAAAGCCAGCAGCAGGTAAACATACAAAAAAAATATAAAATGAATATTTCTACAATATTTTTATCTGGGTTGTAGGTGAAGATCTGGTCCTAGCACGCTTCCAGTGAACCTTTTACCTCCAGATAGCTTAACATTATGACTTAACTGTTTGATACTCTGAGCCTCCAACAGCTCAGCTAAAAAAGTCACATGACCCAAAGCCTGTATTAGTCGAGGAACGTCGACTATGATGCCTTATAAACAGTACTAGAGAACACGATCTCTTTAATCCATTGAATCAAATCCCAGGATGCTTTGCGCATACATTTTTTTTTTGAAAGCGTTTCCTGCTTCTTCTTTTTTTTTGGAAGAGAAACATGAGATGTTAATGAAAACCGTTCTCTCTGAGCATGAAGCGCTGTCACTAAGCATCACCGGTGTGTATCGCCCAGGGCATTGCACCTTCCCCGACTCTGCATTTGCAATCTCCCATGCTGCAATTAGCATCACACGGGAAGATGAAGACGTCTAGCTTTCAGCAAGTCCGACTTCATCACCTCGAAGGCCGAGAGAACCGAGGAATAATCACGTTCCCTTCGCTGCTGCTCTGCATGTAATTCACTCGGGTTCACGGAGGAGTCGGTGCTCTCCGAGCGTCCTGTTTAGCACCTCCAGAGACCTGGCCGGCGAGGCTTTGGGAGAGAAACCTGGACTTTCCTTCAATTCTGCTGGACTCCTGAATGTGCTTTAACGATTTGACTTCAACTTTGGTTACTAAAAATCCCAATCAAATCCCACTGTGTGACATCATCCTAGCGTGAATAGCACGAAAAATTCCACATTGATCTTTCCTAACACTTTCATAAGCATTTCATAAATCTGAAAAATTAAAAAAATAAAATAAAATTTAAATAAAACAATAAATAAATATTCTCAAAAGTAAAGATAAATAAATAATTAAAATAAAAAATAAGTAAGTAAGCAAGTAAATAATTCTTAATAATAATTAATAATTGGGGGGGCACGGTGCCTTGGTGGTTAACACATTTGCGTCACACCTCCACGGTCGGGGGTTCGATTCCCGCCTCTGCCGTGTGTGTGTGTGTGTGTGTGGAGTTTGCATGTTCTCCCCGTGCCTCGGGGGTTTCCTCCCCCGGTCCAAAGACATGCATTTTAGGTTGTTTGGCATCTCTAAATTGTCCGGAGTGTGTGTGTGTGTGTGTGTGTGTGTGTGCCCTGTGATGGGTTGGCACTCCGTCAGGGGTGTATCCTGCCTTGATGCCCAGTGATGCCTGAGATAGGCACAGGCTCCCCATGACCCGAGAATAGATTGGATAAGCGGTAGACAATGAATTAATAAATACATATATTTTTCTAAAAAAAACCCCAAATAAAATAAAATTACGCGCAAGTAAATAAATAAATAAATAAATAAATAAATAAATATTCTCAAAAATAAAAATAAATAGATAAATAAAAATAAGTAAGTAAATAAACAAATATTATTCTTTAAAATAAATACATAAATAAAACAACCAAATCATGTTGGATTGCCAGAACTTCTAATTCATTCAACTAATTAATTTGTAAAATAAATTTTATGTAAATAACTCATATGTATGATTTCATAAAAATGAGAAAATAAATTTCAAATCATTTTTAATTGAATTTTTTTTTTATGAATAAGATACAAGAAATTATAAAATAAGTACAAGTTAAAAGAATATGCAGGAAAACTGTGATAAAAAAATACGCAAAAGTATTGTGTAAGTTTTTCAAATGAAATCAATGAAATTTGACTCAAATTCTATTGAATGATTGGAAAAAGTAAAATATTTAATTTGAATGATTTAATCATCTGTAAATAATTATCAGAAAATGAAAGAAAAAGATAAAAAGTTTACATAATTTGAATTCTCTCTCTCTCTCTCTCTCTCTCTCTCTCTCTCTCTCTCTCTCTCTCTCTCTCTCTCTCTCGTCCTTGGACATGGCCCAGTGCAGCTGAAGGGTGGGATTAGTATAACTTTTCCTCACCCATTGATTCTCAGCGCTGACAGCATACGAGAGACCTGCAGGATGCATAAATAAACAAATAATTTATATTTTTTTAAAAAGAACAAAAAAAAAAGTGTAAAAGTGTCAGATGGACAAGTTCAGAGCTCCAGGTTTTCCCCCTGAGCTGAATCGTCTTACTGCTGTGGTCCTGACAGAGCAGAACACCGCAGTGTGACGGAGTGAATGTTAAAGAAAATATCATAAGTTATTTCAAGGTTATAACATAGTAATAAAATGATTACGGCATCTGACATCATGGTTATGAAGAATTCTGACAGTTATGGCAGAGTTCTGGTTATATGCAACTTATGACATGGTAAGGTAATGTTTTGCTTATGACATGGCTATGACTGGTTATATCACATATATGAACTTATCTTATATCACATATATGAACTATCAGTATTTGGTTATATGTATTTTTTCTTATGACATGTCTATGTCATACAGTCATGGTTTATGCCATGGCTGTATATAAGGTATATGCTTATGACATAGTTATGACGGGTTATATCACTGCTATGACATAGTTAATGTTATGGTTATGCAAAAGTCATGACCAATTATGCCATGGATGCATAAGGCTGTGTTGTGTTGATGGCATGTTTATTCTGTTTATGCCACATCTATGACATGGTTCCTGTTGGACAGCTATGACACTGTTGTATGCTAGTTATGTCCTGGGTGTGTAAGAATATGTCACATTTGAAAAATGACATGGTTATGTTTGGCTATATCAGAGTTACTGTATGCCATGATTTATATCAGACTTATGCACTGCTTATATGATAGTTATGGCATGGTGATGTAAGGTAATGTCCTGCATATGGCACGGTTATTCCTGGTTATATCACATCTATGACGTGTCAGGTTTATGTCACAGTTGAATAAGACTTCTGGTTATTACATATATAGTGTTTGACATGGTTTACGTCAGAGCTATGACATGGTCAAAAGCTTCCTAAGGTAATGTCATGCTTATCACATGGTTATGCCTGGTTATATCACATCTATGACGTGTCAGGTTTATGTCACAGTTGAATAAGACTTCTGGTTATTACATATATAGTGTTTGACATGGTTTATGTCAGAGCTATGACATGGTCAAAAGCTTCCTAAGGTAATGTCATGCATATCACATGGTTATGCCTGGTTATATCATATCTATGACGTGGTTTATGTCATGTTTATATGCTCATTATGGCATCGGTGTATAAGGACTAGAGTACACTTGTAGCTCAGCCTGATTATGTCAAGTTATGACAGGGATCTGACATTGAAGATGTTATGTCACGATTATGTCAGGGTTATTTAACCTGCTTCGGGTTCTATAAGGGTCAAGCTACACTATAATGATATTTGTACCTGCTTATATCACAGGCATATGTTGCGCAGTTATTATTATCATGCCTATAATATTTTGTAAGAAACTATGACATGGTAATGTCAGTGTTATGACATGCTCATGTCATGTTTCGCTGGCTTTCTCGTCTGCGAGTCCTGTTCTGCACTGATATGCAATCAGACCTTTTTTCTGAAACCTAAACATGCCTCCATTATGTCCTGAATTATTGAATCATTCCAAAATATTCCCTGATGATTGAAAGGGATGTGATTTACGATCGTTAATTGTGGCAAAAAAAAAAAAAAGCACAATGGACTGAAGCAAGAAAAAGAAACAGTCAGAAAGAAGAACGGAACATCTGGAGAAGCGATTTTAACCAAAGCCAAATTCTTGTCCTGGGAGTAACGCTGAATCTGAACGAGCTACACCCTGGAGATTCAAAACTATTCCACCCCGATCCCCAGGGGCGTGACTCGGCGTGACCTCTGACCCAGTCGCGTTCGCGCCGAGCTAAAACAAGACGTCTCTGTACTTGGTACCAAACCAGCGTCAGACGTGGCATAAATCACGAACGAGAGCGGCCTTCGCGTTTGAAACATCTTTTCCGCTCAGGAGAAGAGAACGAGAAAACAATATGGTCCTCGGCTGTGACTGTCCGGGTGTTAGAGAGAAAGACGGAGAGAAGGGAAGCCCACCTGCAGGACTCGCCGAGCTGCCAAGGCCCACACACTGATCCCTCAGGATCTGAGAGAATGAGCTGAACTGCTTCCAGAGACGCTAATCATCTCTCTCTCTCTCTCCATCTCTCTGCTCTATCTATCCATCTCACTCACTCACTCACTCACTCACTCACTCACTCAATCTCTCTCTCTTTGTTTCTCATTCTTTCTTTCTTTCTTTTTTTTGTTATGTTTCTTTCCCGCTTCATCTTCTCGTGTCCGTTCTGTTCTTGCTAAGGATTCTTTTCCCCTTCATCTTCATCAGTGAAGAGAAATCCGCACGGAATGTTCGGAGTGCTGTGATTCGATTCCATGTTCAGATGTTCAAAATAGGAAGTCAGAGTGACGGCATGTTGAAGATTAGATTTACGTAAGGATCGAACGCCTTCTCTATCGGTCTGAGTTAGCGACGCTCCAGCACTGGATTTAGCGACGAACACAATCTTCCACAATCTTCCGAACGAATAAACTCCTCAACCAAGCATTGACTGGAAAAAGGAATAATGTGGCATGTTATGTCATGGTTATAACATGATTATGACTGCTTATGGTCTGTGACTGGGTTATATTTCAATGCTACATAAGCATGCTTGTACAAGCTAATAACTCCACGGTTGTTTAAGGCTATATGCACTTATGAAATGGTTATGCCTGGTTATAAGGCCCAGGGTTAGGCCATAGTCATATGCTAATTATGTCATGGTTGTGTAAGGGTGTGTCATGCTTGTGACATGTTTACACCTGGTTCTATCAGGTTTATGACGATTTTATTCATAGTGTTTTAGCATGGCTGTATAAGGTTATATCATGCTAATTAGGACTGGTTATAACACTTGGTTATGTTGTGGGCGTATACTAATTATGCCATGGGTGTATAAAGTTATGTTGTGCTTATGTATGGTTATTCCTTGTTATATCACATCTATGACATGTTTTTGTCAGGGTTATGTCATGTTATATCAGACTTATGACATGGTTATGACTGGATATATATCGCCTTTGAGACTTGTTTTTGTCAGAGTTATGCCGTGGTCATATACTAGTTATGCCATGGTTATGTCATGCTTATGACATTGTTATGTCTGGTTATATCACTTCGATGACTTGCCAGTGTTGTGTCATGTTTGTATAGACCTCTATCACATTTACTACATAGTTATGGCAGGTCATATCACTCCTATGATCTGTGATCATATTTGTCTATCGGTCTGTTGGTGTCGGATTGTCGGAGGCAGAGGTAAAAGAGAAAAGAAATGTTATAATGCGACGTAAACTAATCGTAATAAACGACGAGGGTGTTTTACAGGAATAACAGCAGTGATGTGCGTTCTCGTTCGCCGGCTTCTCTCCGCCGCAGTGTGTGAGAGGCATTAGCACTTTGCTGGGGGATTTCGCAGGATCCTCGGTGTCAATTAGGTCTCAGTGTGATGGGAGTCGAGAGGCTGTAGGATGATGAATGAACTCCCACCCTGAGCTGCCACACACACACACACACACACACACACACACACACACACACACACACACACACACACATAGCTTACCCTGTGCTCTTTATATATATATATATATATATATATCCCATGCTTCCAACCCACACACACACACACACACACACACACACACACACACACACACTCAGCTTACCCTGTGCTCTGAATATACACACACATATCTATTCCATACTTCCAACCTACACACACACACACACACACACACACACACACACACATACAGATTACCCTGTTCACTGCACTGCTGACACGTGATTGGTTGATTAGATAATTGCATAAATGAGCAGGTGGACAGGTGTTATAATACTACTACTACTACTACTACTACTAATAATAATAATAATAATAACAATAATAATAATAGATAAAACTGCGAAAAAGAAACGCGAACCAAACCTTTGGCTTGACTCGGATCGGATTTAACGTGCGATTCGTTTGCTTTTGCTAATATAAAACCCCGCCGAATTTAATCTCCATCTGTCCTACTCAGTGCACGCCACCCAGGGCCACCACCCACCACAGGGGAGGTCCTGGCAAATGGTTCAGTCCTAAATGAAGCACGGAGCGATCCATTACCCGTCGTTGCTCAGCATTTGATATGCACTGATCGGCGTGTGTCACTTTAGAGATGCTCCCTCGGTTCACTCTGAGCTCCTGAACACTCAGCTGGCTTTGTCATCAGGATCACACACACACACACACACACACACACACACACACACACACACACACACACACAAACGGAAAAACACATACACACACATTTATGGCACATTGTGGAGAGACTCTACATTTGAACTCAAAAGAACGGATTGATTAAATAAACAAATTTCAAATGCAGAGCTCTTCATTAGAGCTGGACACAATGTCACATTCTATAACATTAAATGTATCTGTAAATGGATAGATATATATATATATATATATATGTGCAATGTATTATCCTTTAATTAATAAATTAAATGTAATAATCAGCTATGGGGTAACAGGAATATCTCTGCTTCATCACACCATCCTGATTCTTTTCCTGTAATAGCGCTCCACAGAAACACATACACACACACACACACACCCACACACACACACCTGTCCTAGCCATCGCTGACCTGACCACCCTGACGAGTTTATGCCTCTATTGTGTAAAACCTCCTCCCGACAGTGGACCGCTCCAGCGGGGCCGAACCTCTGTTATACTCTGGACCGGACCATTTCCTGAGTCAATGGGGGTGTTCAGGTCAGCAAACTCCCTGAACTCCCCAGGCTCCTTCAGAAACGGTTTAATTTGCCTGCCGTAAAATCCGCACCTGCCACAAAACACAGTGTCGGAACCGCATCCAGAAAATAAATGAGGTTTTATTTCCTTCGTCCTTTGTCCTCTTAATTTATCGACTGACCCCACCACCACCACCACCACCACCGCACACACATCTCACTCTCTTTTCGTTTCTTTTCTATTTCACTCAGAAATAAAACATCAAGGATTGTTATTGGCCGGCACAGAGGCCAGCTTCGAAGTCAATTAAAGATGTAACAATGTGCTTTTTGTGCTAGCCAGCGCAGGAGTGTGGTTTTTACTGCGCTTATTTATTGCCTTGTAACCTCAAAATCAAATTAGTTCATACGGAGAGTTCCGTGTGCGCCCTACCTCCGTCATGATTGCTTCTCCTTGTGATGCTGAATTGATACAAGGCCAAAGAAAATCAACCTCCAGCGCGAGGGTCACCCTCGACGCCCCAGCGGCTCGGAACACGCCTTCATTACAGGTGCTAAATGCTCATATCGGAGCGGTTCTGCCATTCCCCCGACCGCCGCTCAGGCTCCAAAATTAAACCCCAAGCCCCGGACGAGGCTTTATGAGGCTGTCTGCAGACATGGCTGTTCTTTAGCAGGACGCAGAACACGTGGAAGAACGGCTCTCAGGTGACAGAGTGCGCCTCAGAGCCTGAATTGTGCCAATAAGAGAATGATCAATCATCTGGAGAACAATGTGTTTTGCAGGAACAAGCTGGAAGTCGGGTGTAAATTTAACACTCATGCCTTTTCGGTGACCTTGATTGTGAGCCACATTCAGGATGGAACAGTTCGGAATATTTGTAAGCAACTGATCAACGCGTTAAATTTAAAACAACACAAACAAATAACAAATAAGATAGACAAACTACACCATATTTATTTGTAAATATTTACCAAAGCCTTAAACAGTAAAGAATGAACTGAAGGTCTGAGACTGCAAACAAAATAATGTTTTGATTGTCCACACACACACACACACACACACACACACACACACACACACACACACACAAATCTACATGAACGCAAAACATTTAGCGTTCCTAAGTTACGTTAAAAATACAAACAAACACAGATAAAAGAACACAAACTACATGAACACAAATAGACTGTGGACAAAATAGCTGAAACGTAAACACCAATAAACTGCACACACAAACTAGAGAAATGTAAATAAACTACATAAACCCCGATAAACTACTCAAGAGCTGATAAAGGATGCGAAGTCCACGAACGCAAGCCACTGATCATAACACAAACAACGAGAATAAAGTGATTTAAACTGTAAAAAAAAACACAAAGAACTGAACGTGAAAACACTGCATTTATGCAAATGAGCACAAATATGCAAACACAAATAAACTACATGAATGGAATAAATTATCCTAACACAAAGGAACTACAGAATCACCAACAAACTACGCACATGCACACAAAAAAACCCAGAAACAAACTACAGAAACATAAATAATCTACAGCAACACACACAAACCCACAGAAACACAAATAAACTACACAAAAAACAACAAACTACAGAAACACAAATAAACTACATGAATGAAATAAATGATCCCAACACAAAGAAACAACAGGATCAACAATAGACTACACAAACGCAAAAAACTACAGAAATGCCAATAAACTACAAGAACACAAAAAAACCTGCAGAAATAAAAAAAAATTACGCAAACATAAATAAACTGCAGGAACACAAAAGATTTCACAAACACAAACTACAGGAACAAAAAATAAACTACACAAACATACATAGACAATAGAAACACAAATAAACTACAGGAACAAAAAGTAAACTATAAAAACATAAATAGACTACAGGAAAACAAATAAACGACTGGAACACAAAAAACCCTTCACAAGCGCCAATAAACTACACAAACACACAAAAAATGACAGAAACACAAATAAACTACAGGAACAAAAGGCAAACTACACAAACATAAATACAGTACATGAAGACAGATAAACTACACAAACACAAATAAACTACAGGAACACAGAGAAACTACACAAACAAAAACTACAGGGACAAAAAACAAGCTACACCAACATGCATAGACAACAGAAACACAAATAAACTACAGGAACACAAAGAATTATACAAACACAAATAAACTACGCGAAAAAACACACAAAAATGAACTACAGGTACAAAAAGTAAACTATAAAAACATAAATAGACAGGAACACCAAAAAACTACTGGAACAAAAACAAACTACATGAATGAAATAAATGATCCCAACACAAAGAAACAACATGATCAACAACAGGCTACACAAACACAAAAAACTACAGAAATGTCAATAAACTACAAGAACACAATAAACCTGCAGAAACACAAATAAACTACAGGAACAAAATGTAAACTACACAAACATAAAGGGAGTACATGAACACAGATAAACTACATGAACTCAAATAAACTACACAAACAGAAATAAACTATGGGAATACAAACAACAGGAACATGAAAAACCTTCACAAACACCAGCAAACTACACAAACACCAACAAACTACAGGAACCAGAAACAAACTGCACAAACACAAATAGGCTACGGAACACCAGTAAATTACACAAACACAAATAAACGACTCTAACACAAATAAACTACATGAATGCAAAACAACAAACACCCAAAAGAGGCTACATAAACACAACCAACTTTCCTAACTAAACGCAACTAATAGAATGCACACAAGGCAACTCTCACAAATAAACTACCAGGAAGTAAACAAGGAACATCGACGCAGATGCAAATCAACTACAAGAACACAAACAAACTGCCATGCTATGCTAATGACCATAGCAATCTAAACACAAAGATTTTACTTCATCGCAAACAGCAAAAAAAATCTACACAACACTGTAAACAAAAAAAAAAAATGAATGCAAACAAACTACACAAACAAACATCATTTTTAAGATGTTGTCAATGAGCCTCATCCAGCTACACGTCAGACGTCCGGCTGCAGAGACGGTGTTACTTTTCAGACAATTTTTTAAACAATTTCCTTTTTAAAAAAATTTTTAAATCTGGAGCATGTGTTGGAAACATTACTGAAGTCTATAACTATAATAACAATGAAGAGTGACCTTAAGGTCCGTGTCTGCAAACAAAGAATGTTTTAATGGTCCACACACACACACACACACACACACACACACACACACACACTTGCAGAGAGGAATGCTGGGACAGGTTTAGTATTCCATTACTCCGTGATTGAGTGTTGACATTTCTCAGGCTGTACGAGAGGAAATTCATTAGACTCCGAGCGCTTTCGGGCGATTATGATCCGAGTTCAGGGTTACGAGGTTTTCTAAAGTTCGCTAATTGAAATCGCTCCTCGATTTTGCAGTGTGTTTCCACGGCGATGGAAAAGTAATCGAGAGCGCAAGTCCGGACCTCTGATGAAGTGTTATGACATGCCCCTTGTTTTATGTTCTCAGCTTCCAAAACATTCAAAAATAAACGTATGAAATAACAACGTCTTAAATAGCATCAGCTTCCTTTAATGTAAGTCTTGAAAACACACACACACACACACACACACACACACACACACACACTCACACACAGACACACACACACACCTGTTAGTTTTTTTCCTTATTTATGAGGACCTAATGATTGATAGTGCTATTTCGCTTTGTCCTCGCATCTCAATCTCAGTGAGCAGAAAAAAACACTTTAGCATATTCATAAATTAGCACTCGAACTGAGCTAGCATGTGGGCTGTGTTAAGATGCTAGCATTCAGGCTGCTTTAGTGTCTTAGCATTAACCTTTTTTTGTGTGTGTTAGTAGGTATGTAAACATGTGATTTTTTTTTTTTTTTTTAGCAGGTTGCCTGGTGAGTTTTGCTGCCAGCTAGCAAATTGGATTAGCATATTGGATTAGCATATTGCTAGTAATTAATCAGTCTTGGAAAATAGCAGCTATATTTTTTTAAAAGCCTAATCTTTAAGCCACGCCTCCTAGTTGGGTCTAGTGCCAGAGCTATGACTTTTGTTTGTTTATATATCATCAGACCACGAGGCTAGTGTGTGATGTTTTAGATGCTAAATCTTATTTCATTACTGTTAGCTAGATTTACCAGCTGCAGTTTAAAACTAACAACCCTGACTTTGGACAGGTATCAAATTAAAATATATTTTAATTATCCTGCGACAGAATTTTCTGCTTTTCCGTGATAGATTCCAACCAGAAAAAAAGTGTTTATTGAAAACAAATGAATGAATGAATAAATTAGACATTATTCCATCTTCCCATGTAAATTTAAGCAGGGCGTATGTGTAGCTAACGTATGCAAATGAATGCACAACATTAGCATATAGCTGATTTGCGCGAGGGCAAAAGTTCCTAAACAGAGCATAAAGGTGATATAAACAACCGGCGGTGATCAACGTTTCTCTTCAGCTCATGCATATTAGCCCTGTTTCTCTCTCTGTTTTGCTTTAATGGATAGAAAAGTATCTTTCCTTTGCTAATTGTTTATTTATTAAGCTCTTTCCCTTGATATTCAAGCAGAACAAGAAGGTCTTAGTTGGAGCTTTCTTTCTCTCTTGCTCTCTCTCTCTCTCTCTCTCTCTCTCTCTCTCCTTCTCTCTCTCTGTGTGGAGGTGGGGGTGGGCTAAGACATCGTAGAGATAGTTCCGAACACGTTTTCCTACCGAGGCTTTGCTGCTAATCGCAACGGAGCCTATTAGCGCCTGACATTTTTATCCACGAGCCGAGGGCTAACGGGCGCCGCCCGCCTCGGCCTCCGGCACCTCGGGACTCACCTGAAATAAATCCGATACCTGAGCCGCAGCAATCGATTTCACGTCAGCCGCAGAAGTTTTCAGGACGTGCCGGGGGGTTTGGGGTTCTTTGCGAAGAAATCTTTGCGAAGGAGTGAGAGAAATCTTAATTAGGTAAGCACTGATGGTGATGTGAGGATTTAGAGACTGAGGATAGGGGGATCTGGAGTAGAGTGGGGGGAACGGTAGATGAAGGGAAGAAGGGAATGAAGAGGAGTTGAGAGTTTAGTGCTTCTCCTAGAGCGCTGAAGGATTCTGGATTCCGATTGGTCAGAAAGGTGACGATTCCTTTTCTAACAGTTCGAATGTGCTACCGTTTCTATAGCAACCGTGTTCACGGAGACTTGTAAGGCAGCTTGAAATAAATAGCAGCTCGTGTAATCGTTGATGTGGGGACGTTTTCTGTGAGGAAGTTTCTTGGAAGGAGTCTCCAGAGTCAGCGCTTTAGTGCAAAGAGTTTTATTCCCAGGACAAGTTATATAGATTTATAGATATGTAGAGGTTTAAAACTAATGCTTAGTAGTTAGTTGAACTAGCTACATGGCAAAACTAGCTAAACTACACACATGACGCTAATTAACCGTTTGGTCTTTCTTATGTAACTGTAAATCTTGTTTTCAACTGAAAAACAGGACGCTGATGATGACTGAATTGCGTGAAACCAGTAAAAAGACAGAGGAAACGAGGGAAATGAACTATGCATTGAGCTTTAGACTTCGGATAAAAGCTCAGAGGGGTGATGAAAGCTGCTTGGGTTTTTGAGTGTTTGTGTGTATGAGTGTGTGTGTTTAATAAAAAGCCTAGGGTGAGCTCAACTCTGACTCCGTGACCACCTGCAGCCCAAAATAGGCCAATTAGAGTAGCAGAGTATTTTCTTAAAAAGCAGGTAGTGTTTAGTAATGAGTTCAGCAGTGCAAAGCCATCAAGAGCACACACATTGCTCCTTGCTTGAAGTGTGGCCATCAGAAGTCAGTTTTGTTCTGGTCAACAAGAACCACACCTGTTTCCACCTGTTTAATCAGTGGGCTTTAAAATACCTCTTACACCTCTTATGAGGTGTGGCTCCTGCTTGGTTGGAATAAAAACTTGCCCCCACACCAGTTCTTTCTGGTCTAGACAGATACAATTGAATTCAATATGGTGTAGGGTTCTGCTCAGAACCTTCAAGGGTCCCTCCAAAGGGAAGACCAAAGCACCATTAAAGATTCAGAATTTTTTCAAAGTATATGTATTTTTTAATGAACCAAACCATATGAATAGAAATTAGAGACACCAGAAATGAAATATTTATGAATTCCTTTATAACATTTAGATGTATTCCTAAAATACCCATCTCTGGGCTCACAGACTCTTACTCCTCCATGTCAATATAAACCATACTGATGGAAATGGAGTCTCTAAAAGCCTTTCCCATACTTGCAGATCCCTCTTGATGGCAGGTGTGTATAAACAGGTGGGAATGGAAATAAAGCATCAGAGGAAATGGCACAGGCGCTCATTAGACAAATTGAGCTGAGCAAATAGCGGCCTCGGGTTTACTGCAAGAGGATTTCTGCACTCTTGTAGTCTCACACGGCTTTCAAACGGCATCATTTCTTTCAAACACAATTTCATGCAAATCCCAGCCTTCCACGTATTGACGGACTTGGTGTGGTCCAAAAAACACTTCTCGAATGCGGAGTGCAATTAGCTCAGCGTTAAAAAAAAAGCTGAGCACGGGGGAGCAATCGACCCACACAGACCTCTGATCTCTACTCTGGGAAATGATGTCATATTCTGTCATGCCGTTTGAAGAGGTGTGTATTTACGAGGGGTCGAACGCTGTAATGGCGGTGGCGGTCCAGTGAACAAATTTAATACCGTGTCTCGACCCAAAACGGTGTTTAAATGTGCTAATTTATGGGCATGTGCCCCAGGTTTGTGAGCGGAAACGTAAAAGAGGAAAAAATATATAAAGATTTATAGCTGACTATAGAAGAAAGAATACGTCGAAATACACCAGAACCAACGGCAGTCTGTTTTAATAACTTAATTCAAGTAGTGGAGGTTTAAAAGGACCGGAATGGATTGCTTCCTGGTTTTTGAGCTGGAAGATCAGCTCCAGTGGATTAGGATTCTACCAGCTACCACCAAAATTAACAAAGAGGATTCTTCAAAACCTTTCTTCAAGTATCCTTGAAGCTTCTTCAAGAGTCAATTTAGGGTTAAGAGGTAAATAAAGGGTTCTTATTTTTCAATACGGTTTCTACAGAGAATCCTCTCAGAAATGGACGCACTCTTTGTTAGTGTTCAATGAAGAACGTTTAAAATGTCCTTAGATAGATAACCAAAGAATCCTTAAGAGCTCTTCAGTGGTTCAAACCTTTTCTGACTGGAACATTCTGTTGTACGGTTTTATCTACAACCTGTAAGAGTTCCCCCAGAGGGACAACCAAAGAAGCTCTGTAAGGGTTCTTTAAGATTGAAGTGGATAATTCAGGGCTCTGACCTTCCAAAAAAATGATTCTTCAAAACCTTTCTAATTGGCAAACACTCATTTGTAGGGTTTGACGTACAACTTTTAAGGGTCCATAATCTGCCCCTGCTGCCCCAGAGGGACAACCAAAGAAGCTGTAAGCATTCTTCACGTGTCCTGGCAAACCATCTATCCATCATCAGTTGGGTTCTGTGTAGAGCGTCTTAAGGTTCCCCCCAGAGCGATGAACAGAGGGAAGCTCTAAGCATTGTAAGGATTTTTAAAAGGTTAAGTGGATATTTAAGGGTTCTTAATTACCAAAAGAAAGTTTCTATTTAGAAGCATCTCTGAATGGAAACACTCTATAGTATGGTTCAACATCAACCTTTAAGATCTCCTCTGATGGATAACCAAAGAACCTTAACTTTATTAAAGGGTTCATTTGATTAATACCTGTTCTAACTTCCCAGATGATTCTTCAAATCCTTTTTAATTTTAGATTGCAAAACCCTCTTCGAATACAGCAAGGTTCTCCCTGAGACGGACAACTAAAGAAGCTGTAAGCAATGTTTGCTGCTGTAAGTTTTAATGCAACATTTTACTGAACTTTTTACTGAAGGCTTCCTCAAACGGACCACCAAGGAACCTTTAAGGGCTACTGAATGGTTTAGTGGAAAAATAAGGGTTCTAACCTTCTACGCTTCTACTTCAAACCCTTTCCGACTGGAAAACATTCTGCTGTAGGGTCCTGCGTAGAACCTTTAAGTAGCAGTACACCCAAAGAATCTTTAAACAGCTTTAACGTTTAAGTTTAATTTATGATGCAGATATTCAGAAATGTTTGTACTGAAATTGTGTCAAATTGCAAAGACTTCTGGGTAAATCCCAGTAGTCCTGGTAACATCCCATACACCTCTAAAGACTTTTCTACCAAACGTCACTCCAGTATCCTAAGACACCAAAAAGAAGAACAATAAAAAAACGTCAATACTGACGAAGCTTAAAGTTGCTATGTTTCTAACCCGAGGAAATCGTGGTCCACCAACAGGCCTGGAGGAGGAATTACACACTTACTGACATTCGGGTGCTTGTAATTCAGCACACACACCCAGTTCTGCCCTGCGGTGGCTGTCAGGCTCCGATTTACTGCGATTCACCGCTAAAACATCCATACATGAGGGTACGGAACGAGCGCCAAAGAATTTATGAAAGGAAATAGCTCTACATTTACTCGTGTGTTTTATGGTATTTTCCAGGGAAAGTGTCACGTTCCATTCGCTCGCTGAGAATCGGGGCTGGTAGGAAACCGATGACAACATCTGGATGTGATTTTCAGGGTGAAATATAAAAAGGAAAGAGTTGCAGAAGCGCACAGGATGATGTATTGTGATTATGTGTTTGAATGACAAAATAATTATTTGTGGTGCATTTTTGGCCAGGTCGCTTTCTGATGAGTCCGAAAGAAAGATTGACGGGATGCGCAGCACGATAAAAACAAAACGTTGCACAACAACAAGCTAATCACAGAGATGGAGCAAATATCCGTTTTCAGTTTCAACGATTTTCAACAATTACTTTTGTAGTTAAATCCAATCTAATTAGTGATACACACACTGAGCACACTATTAACTAACAGCTATTATTAATAACTTTATTATTACTTACTCATTAACTATTTACTAACTGCTGCTTATTACAAATCCAGTGAACTAAGCAGGAAGTTGGTTCACGGTGAGTTAGTAAGCTAATAAACTGAGCATTAGCATTTTTAGTTTTAAATATAATCCTTTATATAGTGCTGGAAAAATTTTATAAAAAAAAATGAAAACGAAGTAAAGATACAGTACATTTTTTATACATACGGGATACATAAAAAAAAACAATCATTACAAATTTATTTAGATTTTGTGCACGTGTACATAAATAAAATTAGCTGCTATATGCATTTTTTTCAAACTTTTTTTTGTTAATTGTTTTTTTTTATTTTTATATAGTGCTGAGTAGTAAATGAATATTTTTTATTAAACATAATTAAACAGGATAAAAAAAAACCTAAACCCTGTTGCTATATTCTTTAGATATTGTAGGCGAATAGCTTAAAGTGATACACATGCAGTGTGTACATACACACACACACACACACACACACACACACACACTTTGTCTCACGTCTTTTTTTTTTGCTTAATATTTGACAGGTTTTTAATCTCTGACAGTGTGTGTGTGTGTGTGTGTGTGTCTCTGGACACGTCGTCAGTGGCACTTAGAGCAAATCACACACTGAAGCTTCCCAAAACAGTGATCCGAAGAGAAAAAAAGTGACAAAAATGAATCAGAGAAGCTTTTTACATCTCACATGTCATGTTAAAGAGTGCTGGCGCCTTTCGACGATACGCCTCAGGAAACTCGGGAACTTTTCTGCTTTTCGAGCTTCATAAAGTTTTTTTTTTCCCAACAGTTCCAGTCAAACTGCATTGTTTAAAATTATACATGCCATTTCTTATTTTCAGATATAAAAAATGAATTCACTCTGACAGTTTTACTTTTATGGTGTATATATAAAACCTGGAGCTCTCTCTCTCTCTCTCTCTCTCTCTCTCTCTCTCTCTCTATATATATATATATATATATATATATATACCGATCAGGCATAACATTATGGCCAGGTGAAGTGAATAAGACTGATGATCTCCTCATCATGGCACCTGTTAGTGGGTGGGATATATTAGGCAGCAAGTGAACATTTTGTTCTCAAAGTTGATGTGTTAGAAGCAGGAAAAATGGACAAGCGTAAGGATTTGAGCGAGTTTGATGAAGGGCCAAATTGTGATGGCTAGAAGACTGGATCAGAACATCTCCAAAACTGCAGCTCTTGTGGGGTGTTCCCGGTCTGCAGTGGTCAGTATCTATCAAAAGTGGTCCAAGGAAGGAACAGTGGTGAACCGGCGACAGGGTCGTGGACGGCCAAGGCTCACTGATGTACGTGGGGAGCGAAGGCTGGCCCGTGTGATCCGATCCAACAGACGAGCTACTGTTGCTCAAACTGCTGAAAAAGCTAATGCTGGTTCTGATAGAAAGGTGTCAGAATACACAGTGCAGGATGGGTCAGCGCTGTTCTGGCAGCAAAAGGGGGAACAACACAATATTAGGCAGGTGGTCATAATGTTATGCATGATCAGTGTGTGTGTGTATATATATATATATATATATATATATATATATATATATATATATATATATATATATATATATATATATATACACTGAGAGAGAGAGCTACACAGCTGGTTAAGTTCAATAAAATAAAATATTCAGTATATTAAAGTGATAAACCAGCGCTACATGATTAAGGAGAGTCTGCAGTCCCCAAGACCCCAAGCAGTCACAATCTATATTTTCTCCCAAATTTTAGCAAACATCCTTTTATTTCTTTGCAAATACAAGGGACAGTAATGTAAATATTCCCCACTGGAGTCTTTTAGAGCCGAAAGAAAACAAAAGTATGCAATCAGAGCTGCACGAAGGAAAAATGGCGGCTTCACAATGAAAGGCTGCAATTAGCGACGTTAAACGAGCGCGGGTCCGACGAGTAAATAAACAGCTCGAGTGACAATGGGCATTTATCTGCAGTTTCTCTGTTTTAACTCCTCTCCACGCTGCCTGCCTTTGTGTCGGGCTCGGAGTGAAGGCAGCGGGGAAAAAAGGAGAAGGAGAAGGTGAGAGAGAGAGAGACAGACAGAGAAATGGAGGGAGGAAGAGAGACGGAGAGGTGTGAATCTGGATTCAGCAGCATCTTCATACACTGTCACTAAACTCCAGCGGTAATTAATTAACTTATCCGCAGCAGACAAGTGTTACAGCGACGAGGGAAAAAATAATTACCATGAAATCGCTGCTTTACTTTCTCATGACACGGTGATCCACACACACACACACACACACACACACACACACACACAGACTTTTATGTGAGACATGGAGTTGGAGATTCTACAGCTCAGAAAACAAAGATCAGCTTCATCAAACATATTAAAGCCATGCCTCTATCACTAGGATGGACAAGGACATAGGCCACGCCTCCTTCACTGTGATTGACAAGCACACCAGCCACGCCTCCTATAATGTGTATGACAAGTACACAGGCCACACCTCCTTCACTATCAATGACAGGCACACAGGCCACACCTTCTTTAATAAATCTGACAAGTATACAGGCCACACCTCCTTCACTATGACTGACAGGTATACAGGCCACACCTCCTTCACTATGACTGAAAGAAACACAGACCACACCTCCTTCACTATGACTGACAGGTATACAGGCCACACCTCCTTCACAATGACTGACAGACATACAAGCCACACCTCCTTCACTATGACTGAGTCTAATGTGTAATGAAATAGCATGTGTGTGTGTGTGTGTGTGTGTGTGTGTGTGTGTGCGTATGTGTAAAGGTTACAGCACAAGTCCTCTGTTATCTCTGCGTTGTGTGGAACAGTACTGTGTGTGTTGCTAAATGTCAGTTTGCCCATATGGCCCCTTGGCTGACAGATGCCACTTCCCATGGCCCAGACATTTACTTTCACACACACACACACACACACACACACACACACACACACGCATACACACACACACACACAATCACAGATGCACCGTAACCACATAAGTACAGGTTTTCTGGACACCTGCTCAGTGAGAGAAAAGTAGTGTCAAGCCTCTCTCTCTCTCTCTCTCTCACACACACACACACACACACACACACACACACACACACACACACAGTAACAATTGTTTTATTGCCACTTAATCAAACCAGCTATACAAAAATAATCAACTACAAGTCAAAAGCAAAGCAATAAAACACACTTTTCAGAAAGCCTGTACTGTTGTGTCTTTCTCATCAGTAGCTTTTCATCACTTGGAGAGAGTGTGTGTGTGTGTGTGTGTGTGTGTGTGTGTGTGTGTGTATCACAGTATGCATACCCAGGACCTAGGAGCACTAACGTCCTCACTGCAGGATGTCATGTTAGTCTTTACGAGGCTGATGGATGAGGCCATGACCTTTGGGCTGCCACCTGGAACAACAATAACACACACACACACACAAACACACACACACACACACACACACACACACACACACACAAAGAGAGCAGAGTGTGTGTAAAGTGTGTGAAAAATGTCAGCATACTTCAGCAGCTTCCAGTCTGAGATTTAAACACCTGAGACGAAGTAGTATGGAAGTTAGAGGCTTAGACACACACACACACACACACACACACACACACACAAGTCCATAGGGCAGCTGGGGGTTGTTTTGGACAGTAGAAATGAGGCACACACACACACATACACACACGGTCTTGTCCAGAAGTAGGGACAGAGGTAGTGCAGCATCAGCTTTTTTCAGATTCATGCTCATTTTCAGAATTATATGACCCTGGAGTACTAACAATGGTCTCACACACGCACACACACACACACGCACACACACACACACAAACACACACACACACACACACACACACACACACACACACCATCTAAACCTGAGGCAAATCAATATTTACTTTTGTTTCTTGTTACACTTCAGTATTTAGCCCATTTTTATGTCACTTTCATGCTAACTTTAGGTCACAATGCTAATGCTAATCCTAAATGAGCCTCATGTCTTTATTGTCTTTACAAAAATAATTTCATAACCTCACATAAAAAAATATATATTAAATTATCTAAAAAAATATCATTTCTTTCCTTGCACCATTGAGCTCAAGAGCTGTAGCAAAATCCATTGAACTTAAGTTAGCTGGTAGCTGCTAAGCTCTTTTTTTCCCTTCATTTTACAGTACTTTTTTTTTTTCAGAATCCGTCAACACATCTGAGGAAAATGTTGACATTCCCGATAATCCCGTCTCATTTCCATCATCATTTTGCCTTTCCGTTGTCCTTAAAAAAGATTTATTATCCAAATAATAGTGTATTAAATGCTTTACTTTGGTTTTTAGCGAGATTTTCCTTAGTAAACATGTTTTCCGGGTGCCTAGCAATAGTGTTCCATTTAAGGAAAGACGCTACACTGATATTAATAGATTTTATAGACTTTTTTGTAATTTGAAACAGATCATTATGACAGCTGGAACGTGTACTAAACAGGTATGATGAATTATAACTGCGTTATAACACGATATGAATGTGATATGAGCGAATCCGTCAACACATCTGAGGAAAATGTTGACGTTCCCGATAATTCCGTCTCATTTCCAGCGCCATTTTGCCTTTTGTTGTCCTTCAAAAAAGATTTCTTATACAAATAATACTGAATTAAATGCTTTACCTCGGTTTTTAGCTAGCTTCTGCTTAGTAAACATGTTTTCCGGTTGCCTAGCAACAATGACCCATTTAAGGCAAGACGCTGCACTGAATTTAATAGATTTTTTAATTCATAATGTACAATTATGGCAGCTGGAACGTGTAATAAACAGGTACGAGGAGTTATAACTGTGTTATAACACGATATGAACCTATTTATTATATGCTTAAGTTTTAACGCAACAATTCATAATACATAATAAAGATGGCTAAAGTGTTACGAAGTGTTAACCATGTGATATGAATGTGTTTGTAGCGCAGTGTAAATATAACCTTCATAGAAATTCGTATCACCTTAATTGCGTGTTTTTCTCAACGTCTCAGAGTGTGTATCGTGGCTATAAGGATCTTATGTTGCCCCCTAGAGAGACGTGAACTGCTGAGGTGTGTGTGTGTGTGTTTAAACTTTCCTGGCATTTTGTCTACATCAGATGGCCTTGTTCAGCTCTATAGCCTCTATTTGGCTCCGTATCGTCAAATGGAAATGCGATTTAGCGAATGAGCGTAAGCTCTGAGGTCTAAGCTAAAGCGGCGGATAAGGTCCCCACGCCACTTAATCCCTCACTGCGAACTGGAAACTGCTTACCTCCAGCCAAGTGCATCATGGGTGAGCAGAGAAGGAGAGGTTTAGAAATACCTGATGAGCCCTTCGAACAGTGGAGTAGTGTGTATCTGTGTGTGTGTGTGTGTGTGTGTGTGTGTGTGTGTGTGTGTGATACCGTGAATGCAGGCCCACTTCGACTCTGGAGGGAAAACCGAGAGGGAAAGTTACACAGCTGGTTTTGTGGTGTGAACTGACCGAGGTCAGCGCAGTAAAATCCCCCTACACACACATACACACACATACACACACAAATTCCAAATATTTTGACAGAAATATCACAACTGCATTTAAAGAAACTGCAGCGATACAATAACTGACAGAATTATATACCCTAGGTTTTTGCTGATGTTTAGGTTGTTTTTTTGTTGTTTTCAAAAATATTGTCCATATATTTACATTCTCATCATATAATTAAAAAAAAAAAAAGTTGCAGAATGTAAAAAAAAATATATATTATTTTTATTTGTTATAATGTAGTTATTTACATTTAATTACATTTTAGATATAAATTTATTAATTTTCTCCCATTTCTGACAAAATTACTTTGAGAAGACAACAGAAAAAGAATAATAAAATGCATTTTCATACTTTTTTCTTTCTTTGACCAAAGTACAATGCTAGCTAATGCCAAGTGGTATATAATAAGAAACTTATGACTTATAATTACTTATACATAATGTTTTGTATAATTGTATCAGCAAAATAAAAATGTGCGATGAGATTTAAAAATAAATGAGATTAATAACTGTTGAAAAATTGTGAATGGGTGAATGTTTAATTTAATTTAATTTAATTTAATTTAATTTTATTTTATTTTATTTTATTTTATTTTATTTTATTTTATTTTTATTACACTTTGGAATCAGTCAGCATTACCCTCATTCCAATTGTGAAGCTGCTATTACATGCCCCATGCGCTGAAAATAATTTTATTTATATTAAATTTTATATATGGTCAATAAAATAAGGCAATGTTTATTGAATTAATTTGATATTGATGTTATAATTATGTTTTTTAAATAGTTTTTTTTATATTATTTTTAAATAATTTATTATTTTTTTATTTAAGAAATTAATTGATTATAATTTGAGTATATAATAATAATAATAATAATAATAATAATAATAATAATAATAATAATAATAATTATTATTATTATTATTATTATTACTATTATTATTATTATTATTATTATTACTATTATTATAAATAAAAATGAATAAGAGTAATAGTGCTAGGTTTAATAGTTTTACACGTATAAATTCTGAATTTTTGTGAGCCTCAGTGAGCTTCTGTATTATCATGGGTATACGTAAGAATTAAACCTTTAACCTATTTACATGTACACACACACACACACACACACAGAGTATCAGGTCCCCTTCATCCGCAGTGGAACAATTAGTGCCGTATTTCCACGGCTGGAATATTTCCGAGGCCCGTTTGCTCCTCAAGGTAACACAGCACATTAAACACAAGGAAACGCTGATCAAGTGCCCGTTGGGTCGGAACCAGACCGAGATGGCCCGTTTTCTCCCACATGTCCTATTAAACAGTCAGGAGGCGAGCGTTTCGGCCACCAAGGGGAAACGGATCACGGCCTCTTTTCGGATCATAAATTACAGGTTTTAAACAACAGGGAGTCGAGGAAGGCCTCCATAACCAGCACGAGTGGTGCGCTCTTGTAAAGAAATTAACCTCGGCTTCTCACCAACACACAAGAGAGAAAGCGTGAGAGAGGGACAGAGGGAACGAGTTACATTAAAAACCTTGTAAGGCCTTAAACACCCATTTTGTCTATTTGTTAATACATTTATTTTACTTTGTACCATAATTAATTACTGTAATCAATCCATCTGCTCCGCTGAAACATCTTAGTGTTTTATTTCTTTATGTTTATTAAACCTTAAAGGAAAAATTCACCAATAATCCCTTAAGAAATTCAGCATCTTTTTTTTTTTAAAGTTGGGCGAGAAGTGCAAAACAAAATAAGAAATCAGAAAACAAAACAACAAAACAGAAAACAAAACAACAAATCAGAAAACAAAAGAACAAAACAGAAAACAAAACAACAAATCAGAAAACAAAACAACAAAACAGAAAACAAAACAACAAAACAGAAAACAAAACAAGAAATCAGAAAACAAAAAAACAAAACAGAAAACAAAACAACAAAACAGAAAACAAAATAAGAAATCAGAAAACAAAAGAACAAAACAGAAAACAAAACAACAAATCAGAAAACAAAAGAACAAATCAGAAAGCAAAAGAACAAAACAGAAAACAAAAGAACAAATCAGAAAGCAAAATAACAAAACAGAAAACAAAATAAGAAATCAGAAAACAAAAGAACAAAACAGAAAACAAAACAACAAAACAGAAAACAAAACAACAAAACAGAAAACAAAAGAACAAAACAGAAAACAAAAGAACAAATCAGAAAGCAAAATAACAAAACAGAAAACAAAAGAACAAATCAGAAAGCAAAATAACAAAACAGAAAACAAAATAAGAAATCAGAAAGCAAAAGAACAAAACAGAAAACAAAACAACAAATCAGAAAACAAAACAACAAAACAGAAAACAAAAGAACAAAACAGAAAACAAAACAACAAAACAGAAAACAAAAGAACAAATCAGAAAGCAAAATAACAAAACAGAAAACAAAATAAGAAATCAGAAAACAAAAGAACAAAACAGAAAACAAAACAACAAAACAGAAAACAAAACAACAAAACAGAAAACAAAAGAACAAAACAGAAAACAAAACAACAAATCAGAAAACAAAAAAACAAAACAGAAAACAAAACAACAAAACAGAAAACAAAATAAGAAATCAGAAAGCAAAAGAACAAAACAGAAAACAAAACAACAAATCAGAAAACAAAACAACAAAACAGAAAACAAAAGAACAAAACAGAAAACAAAACAACAAAACAGAAAACAAAAGAACAAATCAGAAAGCAAAAGAACAAAACAGAAAACAAAATAACAAATCAGAAAACAAAACAACAAAACAGAAAACAAAACAACAAAACAGAAAACAAAATAAGAAATCAGAAAGCAAAAGAACAAAACAGAAAACAAAACAACAAATCAGAAAACAAAACAACAAAACAGAAAACAAAAGAACAAAACAGAAAACAAAACAACAAAACAGAAAACAAAATAAGAAATCAGAAAACAAAAGAACAAAACAGAAAACAAAACAACAAATCAGAAAACAAAAGAACAAATCAGAAAGCAAAAGAACAAAACAGAAAACAAAACAACAAATCAGAAAACAAAACAACAAAACAGAAAACAAAAGAACAAAACAGAAAACAAAACAACAAAACAGAAAACAAAAGAACAAATCAGAAAGCAAAAGAACAAAACAGAAAACAAAATAACAAATCAGAAAACAAAACAACAAATCAGAAAACAAAACAACAAAACAGAAAACAAAAGAACAAAACAGAAAACAAAACAACAAAACAGAAAACAAAATAACAAATCAGAAAACAAAACAACAAAACAGAAAACAAAACAACAAAACAGAAAACAAAATAACAAAACAGAAAACAAAAGAACCAATCAGAAAGCAAAACAACAAAACAGAAAACAAAAGAACAAAACAGAAAACAAAACAACAAAACAGAAAACAAAACAACAAAACAGAAAAAAAATAACAAATCAGAAAACAAAAGAACAAAACAGAAAACAAAACAACAAAACAGAAAACAAAACAACAAAACAGAAAACAAAAGAACAAAACAGAAAACAAAAGAACAAAACAGAAAACAAAACAACAAATCGGAAAACAAAAGAACAAAACAGAAAACAAAATAACAAATCAGAAAACAAAAGAACCAATCAGAAAACAAAACAACAAAACAGAAAACAAAACAACAAAACAGAAAACAAAAGAACAAAACAGAAAACAAAACAACAAATCGGAAAACAAAAGAACAAAACAGAAAACAAAAGAACAAATCAGAAAACAAAAGAACAAAACAGAAAACAAAACAACAAATCGGAAAACAAAAGAACAAAACAGAAAACAAAAGAACAAAAGAGAAAACAAAAGAACAAATCAGAAAACAAAACAACAAATCAGAAAACAAAAAAGCAAATCAGAAAACAAAACAACAAATCAGAAAACAAAAGAACAAATCAGAAAACAAAATAACAAAACAGAAAACAAAAGAACAAATCAGAAAACAAAAGAACAAATCAGAAAACAAAATAACAAAACAGAAAACAAAAGAACAAATCTAAAAACAAAAGAACAAATCAGAAAACAAAACAACAAATCAGAAAACAAAATAACAAAACAGAAAACAAAAGAACAAATCAGAAAACAAAAGAACAAATCAGAAAACAAAAGAACAAATCAGAAAACAAAATAACAAAACAGAAAACAAAAGAACAAATCTAAAAACAAAAGAACAAATCAGAAAACAAAACAACAAATCAGAAAACAAAAAAACAAATCAGAAAACAAAACAACAAATCAGAAAACAAAATAACAAAACAGAAAACAAAAGAACAAATCAGAAAACAAAACAACAAATCAGAAAACAAAAAAACAAATCAGAAAACAAAACAACAAATCAGAAAACAAAATAACAAATCAGAAAACAAAACAACAAATCAGAAAACAAAATAACAAAACAGAAAACAAAAGAACAAATCAGAAAACAAAACAACAAATCAGAAAGCAAAATAACAATAAACAAATTCAGACAAACCATTAAAGTTAGGTATAGTTTGTGAATGGAATTCTTCCCTCTGATTGGACGAGACATCTGTCACTCAGGATATACATGAAGTAGGAAATTGTGCATCTAACTTTATTTCTTGTACATGTGTGGAGTTCTGCCTTAACTTTAAACCATTATTTTTCTGATAGTGCAACTTTAAATCTCAAAGAAAATAACAAACATATATATTTATCTTTATAAGAAAATGGAATTCATTCAGTGCTACTTTGAGGAATGTGGCATGATTTTGGATATACTGATAGTGTATCGTGGCGTAAAGATTAGTTTGCGATCTCTAAAAACACACCAGGAATGTTCGGAAGACCAAACTATTCCACATTAAAGGATGTAAGGAGCTCTATAAGAGCAGAGCTGTGTTCATACACACACCAATCCACTTTCTACTGCTGCAGCCTGCTGGACTTCCTGTATATCCTGAGTGACAGATGTCTCGTCCAATCAGAGAGAAGAACTCCATGCGCAAGCTACACCTACCTTTTCCGCTTTATCTGAATTGTCCTTGTGTTTTTGGATTTGTTATTGAGTTGTGTCATTTTTTAATAAAATCCCTCAAGCCCTTGTGTAAGTTGTAACCGTAGCATATAGCTCCTGTTCAAGGAAATGAATCAACACCTTCTGACCAATCAGAACAAAGGATTCAACAAACACATTCTATTTGATCTCAGCATATTCTAATAGTTACTGAATTTTCAGCCAACCACGAAATAGCTCTAAAAAAACATTTTCTGCACCTGTGCAATGAAAACAAATACAAAGAAGCCCTTTACCTCTGCTCTAATGAACTCTAATGACAGATTTATATTTAAAACAAAACTTTGCTTTCGGCTCGAAAACTCTGAAACGTCTGGATTTTTATTCGGCTGCATGACGACTTTATTTTTACATGACACACTCTCAGTCATGGTCTCACACACTCTCAGGTCATGGTCTCACACACTCTCAGGTCATGGTCTCACACTCTCAGGTCATGGTCTCACACTCTCAGGTCATGGTCTCACACTCTCAGGTCATAGTCTCACACACTATCAGGTCATGGTCTCACACTCTCAGTCATGGTCTCACACACTTTCAGGTCATTGGTCTCACACACTCTCAGGTCATGGTCTCACACACTCTCAGGTCATGGTCTCACACACTCTCAGGTCATGGTCTCACACTATCAGGTCATGGTCTCACACACTCTCACACTATCAGGTCATGGTCTCACACACTCTCACACTCTCAGGTCATGGTCTCACACACTCTCAGGTCATGGTCTCACACTATCAGGTCATGGTCTCACACTATCAGGTCATGGTCTCCCACACTCTCAGGTCATGGTCTCACACACTCTCAGGTCATGGTCTCACACACTCTCAGTCATGGTTTCACACACTCTCAGTCACGGTTTCACACATTCTCAGGTCATGGTTTCACACACTCTCACACTCTCAGGTTATGGTCTCACACACTCTCAGGTCATGGTCTCACACACTCTCAGGTCATGGTTTCACACACTCTCACACACTCTCAGGTCATGGTCTCACACACTCTCAGGTCATGGTCTCACACACTCTCAGGTCATGGTTTCACACACTCTCACACACTCTCAGGTCATGGTCTCACACACTCTCAGGTCATGGTCTCACACACTCTCAGGTCATGGTTTCACACACTCTCACACACTCTCAGGTCATGGTCTCACACACTCTCAGGTCATGGTCTCACACACTCTCAGGTCATGGTTTCACACACTCTCAGGTCATGGTTTCACACACTCTCACACACTCTCAGGTCATGGTCTCACACACTCTCAGATCATGGTCTCACACACTCTCAGAATCAGGACTCACACATCATCACACACTCTCAGGTCATGGTTTCACACACTCTCACACACTCTCAGGTCATGGTCTAACACACCGTCTATCACATTCTCACACACTCTCAGGTCATGGTCTCACACACTCTCAGATCATGGTCTCACACACTCTCAGGTCATGGTCTCACACACTCTCAGGTCATGGTCTCACACACTCTCAGGTCATGGTCTCACACACTCTCAGGTCATGGTCTCACACTATCAGGTCATGGTCTCCCACACTCTCAGGTCATGGTCTCACACACTCTCAGGTCATGGTCTCACACACTCTCAGTCATGGTTTCACACACTCTCAGTCACGGTTTCACACATTCTCAGGTCATGGTTTCACACACTCTCACACTCTCAGGTTATGGTCTCACACACTCTCAGGTCATGGTCTCACACACTCTCAGGTCATGGTTTCACACACTCTCACACACTCTCAGGTCATGGTCTCACACACTCTCAGGTCATGGTCTCACACACTCTCAGGTCATGGTTTCACACACTCTCACACTCTCAGGTATGGTCTCACACACTCTCAGGTCATGGTCTCACACACTCTCAGGTCATGGTCTCACACACTCTCAGGTCATGGTTTCACACACTCTCACACACTCTCAGGTCATGGTCTCACACACTCACAGGTCATGGTCTCACACACTCTCAGGTCATGGTCTCACACTCTCAGGTCATGGTTTCACACACTCTCACACACTCTCAGGTCATGGTCTCACACACTCTCAGGTCATGGTCTCACACACTCTCAGGTCATGGTCTCACACACTCTCAGATCATGGTTTCACACACTCTCAGATCATGGTCTCACACACTCTCAGGTCATGGTCTCACACACTCTCAGGTCATGGTCTCACACACTTTCAGGTCATTGGTCTCACACACTCTCAGGTCATGGTCTCACACACTCTCAGGTCATGGTCTCACACACTCTCAGGTCATGGTCTCACACACTCTCAGGTCATTGGTCTCACACACTCTCAGGTCATGGTCTCACACACTCTCAGGTCATGGTCTCACACACTCTCAGGTCATGGTCTCACACACTCTCAGGTCATGGTCTCACACTATCAGGTCATGGTCTCACACTATCAGGTCATGGTCTCCCACACTCTCAGGTCATGGTTTCACACACTCTCACACTCTCAGGTTATGGTCTCACACACTCTCAGGTCATGGTCTCACACACTCTCAGGTCATGGTCTCACACACTCTCAGGTCATGGTTTCACACACTCTCACACACTCTCAGGTCATGGTCTCACACACTCTCAGATCATGGTTTCACACACTCTCAGGTCATGGTTTCACACACTCTCACACACTCTCAGGTCATGGTCTCACACACTCTCAGGTCATGGTCTCACACACTCTCAGGTCATGGTCTCACACACTCTCAGGTCATGGTTTCACACACTCTCACACACTCTCAGGTCATGGTCTCACACACTCTCAGATCATGGTTTCACACACTCTCAGGTCATGGTTTCACACACTCTCACACACTCTCAGGTCATGGTCTCACACACTCTCAGGTCATGGTCTCACACACTCTCAGGTCATGGTCTCACACACTCTCAGAATCAGGACTCACACATCATCACACACTCTCAGGTCATGGTTTCACACACTCTCACACACTCTCAGGTCATGGTCTAACACACCGTCTATCACATTCTCACACACTCTCAGGTCATGGTCTCACACACTCTCAGATCATGGTCTCACACACTCTCAGGTCATGGTCTCACACACTCTCAGGTCATGGTCTCACACGCTATCAGGTCATGGTTTCACACACTCTCACACACTCTCAGGTTATGGTCTTCCACACTCTCAGGTCATGGTCTCACACACTTTCAGGTCATTGGTCTCACACACTCTCAGGTCATGGTCTCACACGCTATCAGGTCATGGTTTCACACACTCTCACACACTCTCAGGTTATGGTCTCACACACTCTCAGGTCATGGTCTCACACACTTTCAGGTCATTGGTCTCACACACTCTCAGGTCATGGTCTCACACACTCTCAGGTCATGGTCTCACACACTCTCAGGTCATGGTCTCACACTATCAGGTCATGGTCTCACACTATCAGGTCATGGTCTCCCACACTCTCAGGTCATGGTCTCACACACTCTCAGTCATGGTTTCACACACTCTCAGTCACGGTCTCACACATTCTCAGGTCATGGTTTCACACACTCTCACACTCTCAGGTTATGGTCTCACACACTCTCAGGTCATGGTCTCACACACTCTCAGGTCATGGTCTCACACACTCTCAGGTCATGGTTTCACACACTCTCACACACTCTCAGGTCATGGTCTCACACACTCACAGGTCATGGTCTCACACACTCTCAGGTCATGGTCTCACACTCTCAGGTCATGGTTTCACACACTCTCACACACTCTCAGGTCATGGTCTCACACACTCTCAGGTCATGGTCTCACACACTCTCAGGTCATGGTCTCACACACTCTCAGATCATGGTTTCACACACTCTCAGGTCATGGTCTCACACACTCTCAGGTCATGGTCTCACACACTCTCAGGTCATGGTCTCACACACTTTCAGGTCATTGGTCTCACACACTCTCAGGTCATGGTCTCACACACTCTCAGGTCATGGTCTCACACACTCTCAGGTCATGGTCTCACACACTCTCAGGTCATGGTCTCACACTATCAGGTCATGGTCTCCCACACTCTCAGGTCATGGTTTCACACACTCTCACACTCTCAGGTTATGGTCTCACACACTCTCAGGTCATGGTCTCACACACTCTCAGGTCATGGTCTCACACACTCTCAGGTCATGGTTTCACACACTCTCACACACTCTCAGGTCATGGTCTCACACACTCTCAGATCATGGTTTCACACACTCTCAGGTCATGGTTTCACACACTCTCACACACTCTCAGGTCATGGTCTCACACACTCTCAGGTCATGGTCTCACACACTCTCAGGTCATGGTCTCACACACTCTCAGGTCATGGTTTCACACACTCTCACACACTCTCAGGTCATGGTCTCACACACTCTCAGATCATGGTTTCACACACTCTCAGGTCATGGTTTCACACACTCTCACACACTCTCAGGTCATGGTCTCACACACTCTCAGGTCATGGTCTCACACACTCTCAGGTCATGGTCTCACACACTCTCAGGTCATGGTTTCACACACTCTCAGGTCATGGTTTCACACACTCTCACACACTCTCAGGTCATGGTCTCACACACTCTCAGATCATGGTCTCACACTCTCAGAATCAGGACTCACACATCATCACACACTCTCAGGTCATGGTCTCACACACTCTCACACACTCTCAGGTCATGGTCTAACACACCGTCTGTCACATTCTCACACACTCTCAGGTCATGGTCTCACACACTCTCAGATCATGGTCTCACACACTCTCAGGTCATGGTCTCACACACTCTCAGGTCATGGTCTCACACACTCTCAGGTCATGGTCTCACACGCTATCAGGTCATGGTTTCACACACTCTCACACACTCTCAGGTCATGGTCTCACACACTCTCAGGTCATGGTCTCACACACTCTCAGGTCATGGTCTCACACACTCTCAGGTCATGGTCTCACACACTCTCAGGTCATGGTTTCACACACTCTCACACACTCTCAGGTCATGGTCTCACCCACTCTCAGGTCATGGTCTCACACTCTCAGATCATGGTCTCACACACTCTCAGGTCATGGTTTCACACACTCTCACACACTCTCAGGTCATGGTCTCACACACTCTCAGGTCATGGTTTCACACACTCTCACACACTCTCAGGTCATGGTCTCACACACTCTCAGATCATGGTCTCACACACTCTCAGAATCAGGACTCACACATCATCACACACTCTCAGGTCATGGTCTCACACACTCTCACACACTCTCAGGTCATGGTCTAACACACCGTCTGTCACATTCTCACACACTCTCAGGTCATGGTCTCACACACTCTCAGGTCATGGTCTCACACGCTATCAGGTCATGGTTTCACACACTCTCACACACTCTCAGGTTATGGTCTCACACACTCTCAGGTCATGGTCTCACACACTCTCAGAATCAGGACTCACACACTCTCACACACTCTCAGGTCATGGTCTAACACACCGTCTGTCACATTCTCACACACTCTCAGGTCATGGTCTCACACATCATCACACACTCTCAGGTCATGATCTCACACACCCTCTGTCACATTCTCACACACTCTCAGATCCAGGACTCACACCCTCACGACTATAATAATGGTTCCTGCATTTTATCATGCACTCACTTTATTTTTCTTAACTTTTAATGCAGGTTTGATTGACAGATGCTTTAAAATAATTCTTCTCATTACCTAACTCTCCTCTTGTTTCCACAGCGCTTATCTATTTCTCGACAGCTGTATCTAAGCCACTGGAAAACAAAGCAGGCTTTCACTATTAACTGATATGACTATTTGTTAAATGGGGAATGAATGATATATTTACTTTATTCCAGTCTCACTCACTGGAGTGTTTTCTTTCATAACAGCTCTGCATTCAGATGGGAATGTGTGTGTGTGTGTGTGTGTGTGTGAGAGAGAGAGAGAGAGAGAGAGAGAGAGAGAGGGAGGGAGAGAGAGAGAGAGAGAAAGAGAGAGAGAGAATAAGCATCGGGTGTCTGAATATCTCTGAGCTCCGTTGGTGTTTTACATGACTGTTAACACTCAAAGCCATGAATCAAGAACCAGAAACCTCGCCTCATCCACACACATGGAGAGAGAGAGAAAGAGAGAGAGAGAAGAGAAAAGAAGAGAAGGAGAGGTAGGAGGTAAGAGAGAAATCTGATTAAAAGTCCATATGTCAGCACTGAAGACTACCAGTGCAGTGAGCAAGCCCAGCCTGAACCGGCTTAAAGGGCGAATCGCTCACTTCCAGAAGTGTTTAAGGGCAAATCAGCGCTGCCAAGTATGATGTTACTCACTTCCCATGTTAATGTTCACTCAGGAAGGAGCTTTATTGGCAAAAAGGAGGGGGAGAAAGCCACGGCCAGCTGCGAAAACACCGTTAAAGGGGCTTTAGTGCTCATTTCATGAATACTTAAAGTTTCCTTATTGAAAAAGGAAGAAAAAAGTGAAATTAATGGACTACGCACGGGTTTTTCCTTATTGTTCGCCGTCCCAAACTCCTCCATATGGGCCAATGGACGGTCCTCCGGGTTCAGCCGTCCTGTGAAACTTAATCTCACAAATGGTCCAAACCTCTGTTTTTTTTTCTTTTTGCCTTTCCTTTTTCCTTTTCCGAGGTGTTCTGGGAGTGCCGTTTGGACGGGGAAAGTCAGGAGTTTGTGCCTGGGCTTTACCTCGGACCAGGGTTTCCAGAAGGAGCTGGGTCGAAGGTGGAAAAAGGAGGTCCAGAAGAGAAGAGAAGTGGTAACACATTTTGGCTGGAAAGTGCACCAGAACTAAGGCGCACTAATAAGTTCTGGCATGAATGTTTTAAAAGGGAATTTGTCCTGAAGTTTAATACAACTTACATTCCATTGTGAAGATTTTGATATTTGAAACAATCATGGTGGTTAAAACTCAACAGTGAGAAAATGGTGGAGTGATAAGCAAAGGTCATGAGAATGAAGTTTCTCAGACAAGTTTGCTTGCAGTTGAGATTTTTTTTTGGTGTATGATGATGATGATGCGTGATGATGTGGTGGTGTTTGATGGAGATCGTGTGTGGTGGTGTTTGAAGAATGTTTAAACATATGTATTCAGTGAAAACATATTCAATTTTATAGACGGAATTTGTGTTTGGGGTTTGTTGGAGAAAAATGATGTTTGTTAGTGTTTATTGAGCATTGTTGGTTTGTTTTGGTGATGAGTGACTGTACAGTAGTGACTTGGGTCAACAGTCCAGAGTAATGGAGAGTGTGGGAAAGAGGTAAAGAAGCAAGTGCAGGCAGGTTGGAATGGGTGGAGAAAGGTGTCAGGAGTTCTGTGTGAGAGGAAAATATCAGCGAGAATCAAGGGGAAGGTGTACAGGACAGTGGTGAGACCGGCCATGCTGTATGGTTTAGAGACAGTGTCACTGAGGAAGAGACAGGAGTCAGAGCTAGAGGTAGCAGAGCTGAAGATGTTGAGGTTCTCTTTGGGAGTGACAAGATTGGACAGGATTAGGAACGAGTACATCAGAGGGACAGCTCATGTTGGACGTTTGGGGGACAAAGTTAGGGAGGCCAGATTAAGATGGTTTGGACATGTTCAGAGGAGGGAAAGTGAGTATATTGGTAGGAGAATGTTGGACATGGAGCTGCCAGGCAGGAGGCAAAGAGGAAGGCCAAAGAGGAGGTATATGGATGGAATTAATGAGGATATGAAGCTAGTGGGTGCAAGTGTTGAGGATGCAGAAGATAGGGATAGGTGGAGAGAGATGATTCGCTGTGGCGACCCCTGAAGGGAAAAGCCGAAAGAAGAAGAAGAAGATTGGTGTATGTTGGAGAATATTGGTGTATGTTGGAGAATATTGGCGTATGTTGGAGAATATTGGTGTATGTTGGAGAATATTGGTGTATGTTGGAGCATATTGGTGTATATTGAAGATTATTGGTGTATGTTGGAGAATATTGGTGTATGTTGGAGCATATTGGCGTATGTTAGAGAATATTGGTGTATGTTGGACAATATTGGTGTATATTGAAGAATATTGGTGTATGTTGGAGAATATTTGTGTATGTTGGAGTATATTGGTGTATGTTGAAGAATATTGGTGTATAATGAAGAATATTGGCATATGTTAGAGAATATTGGTGTATCTTGGACAATATTGGTGTATATTGAAGAATATTGGTGTATGTTGGAGAATATTTGTGTATGTTGGAGTATATTGGTGTATGTTGAAGAATATTGGTGTATAATGAAGAATATTGGTGTATGTTGGAGCATATTTGTGTATGTTGGAGAATATTTGTGTATGTTGGAGTATATTGGCGTATGTTGAAGAATATTGGTGTATATTGAAGAATATTGGTATATGTTGGAGAATATTGGTGTATATTGGAGAATATTGGTGTATGTTGGAGTATATTGGCGTATGTTTGAGAATATTGGTGTATATTGAAGAATATTGGTGTATGTTGGAGAATATTGGTGTATATTGGAGAATATTGGTGTATGTTGGAGAATATTTGTGTATGTTGGAGAATATTGGTGTATGTTGGAGAATATTTGTGTATGTTGGAGAATATTGGTGTATGTTGGAGAATATTTGTGTATGTTGGAGAATATTGGTGTATGTTGGAGAATATTTGTGTATGTTGGAGTATATTGGCGTATGTTGAGAATATTGGTGTATATTGAAGAATATTGGTGTATGTTGGAGAATATTGGTGTATATTGGAGAATATTGGTGTATGTTGGAGAATATTTGTGTATGTTGGAGAATATTGGTGTATGTTGGAGAATATTGGTGTATGTTGGAGAATATTGGTCTATGTTGGAGCATATTTGTGTATGTTGGAGTATATTGGTGTATGTTTAGAATATTGGTGTATATTGGAGAATATTGGTGTATGTTGGAGAATATTGGTGTATGTTGGAGAATATTGGTGTATGTTGGAGAATATTTGTGTATGTTGGAGAATATTGGTGTATGTTGGAGAATATTGGTGTATGTTGGAGAATATTGGTGTATGTTGGAGAATATTGGTGTATGTTGGAGAATATTGGTGTATATTGGAGAATATTTGTGTATGTTGGAGAATATTGGTGTATGTTGGAGAATATTGGTGTATGTTGGAGAATATTGGTGTATGTTGGAAATATTGGCGTATGTTGAGAATATTGGTGTATGTTGGAGAATATTGGTGTATGTTGGAGAATATTGGTGTATGTTGGAGCATATTGGCTATGTTGGAGAATATTGGTGTATGTTGGAGAATATTGGTGTATGTTGGAGAATATTGGTGTATGTTGGAGCATATTGGTGTATGTTGGAGAATATTGGTGTATGTTGGAGATATTGGCGTATGTTGAAGAATATTGGCGTATGTTGAGAATATTGGTATATGTTGGAGAATATTGGTGTATATTGGAGAATATTGGTGTATGTTGGAGTATATTGGCGTATGTTTGAGAATATTGGTGTATATTGAAGAATATTGGTGTATGTTGGAGAATATTGGTGTATATTGGAGAATATTGGTGTATGTTGGAGAATATTTGTGTATGTTGGAGAATATTGGTGTATGTTGGAGAATATTTGTGTATGTTGGAGAATATTGGTGTATGTTGGAGAATATTTGTGTATGTTGGAGAATATTGGTGTATGTTGGAGAATATTTGTGTATGTTGGAGTATATTGGCGTATGTTTGAGAATATTGGTGTATATTGAAGAATATTGGTGTATGTTGGAGAATATTGGTGTATATTGGAGAATATTGGTGTATGTTGGAGAATATTTGTGTATGTTGGAGAATATTGGTGTATGTTGGAGAATATTGGTGTATGTTGGAGAATATTGGTCTATGTTGGAGCATATTTGTGTATGTTGGAGTATATTGGCGTATGTTTAAGAATATTGGTGTATATTGAAGAATATTGGTGTATGTTGGAGAATATTGGTGTATATTGGAGAATATTGGTGTATGTTGGAGAATATTTGTGTATGTTGGAGAATATTGGTGTATGTTGGAGAATATTGGTGTATATTGGAGAATATTGGTGTATGTTGGAGAATATTGGTGTATGTTGGAGAATATTGGTGTATATTGGAGAATATTGGTGTATGTTGGAGAATATTGGTGTATGTTGGCGCATATTGGCGTATGTTGGAGAATATTGGTGTATGTTGGACAATATTGGCGTATATTGAAGAATATTGGCGTATGTTGGAGAATATTGGCGTATGTTGGAGAATATTGGTGCATGTTGGAGCATATTGGCATATGTTGGAGAATATTGGTGTATGTTGGAGAATATTGGTGTATGTTGGAGAATATTGGTGTATGTTGGAGCATATTGGCGTATGTTGGAGAATATTGGTGTATGTTGGAGAATATTGGTGTATATTGAAGAATATTGGCATATGATGGAGAATATTGGTGTATGTTGGAGCATATTTGTGTATGTTGGAGCATATTTGTGTATGTTGGAGAATATTGGCATATGTTGGAGAATATTTGTGTATGTTGGAGAATATTGGTGTATATTGAAGAATATTGGTGTATGTTGGAGAATATTTGTGTATGTTGGAGAATATTGGCGTATGTTGGAGAATATTGGTGTATGTTGGAGAATATTTGTGTATATTGAAGAATATTTGTGTATGTTGGAGAATATTTGTGTATGTTGGAGAATATTGGTGTATATTGAAGAATATTGGTGTATGTTGGAGAATATTTGATATATTAATATTGATATATTATTGGTGTTTTAACTTGATGGTCATTGTTATTAGATCAATTTGATAGACCAAGCTCTATCAAATATCATATCAATGAGCCACAAGTGCTAACCCCACCCCTTGTTCTAACCTCAACGGAGAGCATTTAACAACCTCTTTTCCATCATAGCAATTTACATGAACTACAGTTTACAAAGGAGCCAAGAAGGGGAAAAAATACTGGATATAAACCAATGGCTATCAAATCAATTCGATATTCTCACAAGAGTCTCTGACCATCTCACCTTAACCAAATGTCAGTGATGGATGAACACAGAGATTTTGTTACGATCTTACGAAATATGTCTGGGACTCGAATATCCTGGCTAAAATCCTTTGGTGTATGTCTAAGGATAAATAACACGATTCCAGGTATGTGTGTGTGCGTGTGTGTGTGTGTGTGTGTGTGTGTGTGTGTGTGTGTGTGTGTGTGTGTGTGTGTGTGTGTGTGTGTGCTGACAGGAAGGGGAGGAGAGAATGCCAAAAGCATGTTTAAGTCATCAGTCAAAACAGAGGGTGTGCTGGTTATGAATCAACAATCTGTCAGTAGCATCAAAAAGATAAAATAGCCAAATTTATTAGCAGTAATCGCTAGGAGAAAAGAGATCCGAATCTCAGAGTCCATTCCAACCAAACTATACGGTACCTTCAGGTTTTTAAACTTTTAAACGCAGCCATAAAGAGGCCGAAGGTGGCTCATCTGATCGGACTGAATGACTTTTGACAGGCATTGAGTAATGGCCGCAAAGCCCAGGAGGAGGACGTTAGTGCCAAAACCCGCTCCTGCAATATTTAACCAGTCGAACGTAGGGGGGATGTCACCCAGCGTCCAGGCTCAGCGAACAGCACTCACCCATCTGGAAGCCATTAACGTACAGTGCTTTATTGAGCTAAAATATCACAATTCCAGCAATACACAAGTCACGATCCCACCCAGGAGCTTCATTTTATGGGGGATTCTACAATTGGCATGCCATTCTGTTAACAAATGTGCATGTAAAATTAAAGTAAAGGACACTTCCAGCACAAGTAAAGAGCCTTTCAGAATAACTTATCTGCATCTTTTAGATAAATAACTTAAAAAAACAAACAAACTAGCATTTAGATAGCAGCTTTTTTTCTGCCTCCCAGACCTTTAGAACTGCACATTACCTTGAAATCAAACCTAATCATTAAAATAGATCAAGATCATGTATCATTTTCACATTAATGTGTTAATTCTGTTAACCTCTCATGCATGACAAATGAGTTGACCAGCATAGTTTATGAAAAAATATCCAAGTATGTGGAAAAATATCCAAATACAACCTGTAGATCAAAAGTGCATTGCCTTAACCACGGAGCTTCACTTCCCCCAAACGCAGTTGTACCTTGACTGGAAATTGAACCCAGGCCTGTTGGGATTTAAGAACTGTCAAGGATCTTGTGTGTGCTTCCATCGTAGCTTAGTTTTAATGTAAAAAGACACCATGGGGAAATATCGTTTCTGTATAATAAAACTCACCAACGGGAAGGATTATAAGATTACAGATTTTTTTTTAAGTATAGAGGGTTATGAAAGTCATCCAACTGGAATATTTGAAAGGTGCGTCACAAAATATTTCAAATGTTTACCAACCAAAATGTTTACCAAAATTGGATTTTTGGAGGCTTAAGTTAAATTGTTAAAAAAAAAAAACTAGGTTTGTTGCACAAGAGTAAGTGGAGTTAACATTTTATTGCACCATTGAGCCAGTAGTAATCTATTGGTCTGATGATGCACCAAACTGGAGTGGTATGATCTGGTGATCTCATAAGCTAATTACCCTGTGATCAAGTGATCTAAACTTAAGGATCTGGTTAGTTCATGATCTAGTGACTCTGTGATCAAGTAATCTGGACTTTAGGATCTGGTGATCTCATGATCTAGTGGCCCTGTGATCAAGTTATCTGGATCTGAATATCCAGTGATCTTTTGGTCTAGTGACCCTGTGATCAAGTGATCCGGACTTAAGAATCTGGTTAGCTCATGATCTAGTGACTCCGTGATCACGTGATCTGGACTTAAGGATCTGGTGATCTCATGATCTAGTGGGCCTGTGATCAAGTGATCTGGACCTAAACATCTGGTGATCTTGTAGTCTAGTGACCCTGTGATCAGGTGATCTGGACCTAAATTTCTGGTGATCTCATGATCTAGTGGCCCTGTGATCAAGTTATCTGGATCTGAATATCCAGTGATCTTTTGGTCTAGTGACCCTGTGATCAAGTGATCCGGACTTAAGAATCTGGTTAGCTCATGATCTAGTGACTCTGTGATCACGTGATCTGGACTTAAGGATCTGGTTAGCTCATGATCGAGTGACTCTGTGATCACGTGATCTGGACTTAAGGATCTGGTGATCTCATGATCTAGTGGGCCTGTGATCAAGTGATCTGGATCTAAACATCTGGTGATCTTGTAGTCTAGTGACCCTGTGATCAGGTGATCTGGACCTAAATTTCTGGTAATCTCGTGGTCTAGTGACCCTTTGGTCAAGTGATTCGACAATCTTGTGATCCACAGGGATCTTGTGGTCTAGGCAGCTTGTGAGCTAGTTATCTGGGAGACATTGATTCAAGTAATTTTATTGTAAATTATCTATGTTTAATATATGATTTAAAAAGAAAACACAGGCATTCATGTGTTTTGAGTACTTGTAGTACTTTCTGTTTATGTCTGATAGTGTTTTGGTTAATGATGATGAAATATATCACTTGTTTATGATCTATAAATCTACACATCACTAGGTACGATGCTCCTTAAGCGTCTCTTCTCAACACATGGTTAAGGTTTGACTTTAAACCCAGATTCAGTATGATCAAACTTTCAGCCAGTGCAATTGGCCCCTGGGTGTTTGGGATTTCAGAAAGATTTTGGTCTAGTCCATGGATTCTTTTCTGCTACGTTGGGAGTATATAGTCCTTGGAGATCACAGAGGAACGTGCCCAGCAGCATTGTGGGTCGTCAGGGAGGCCAAGAGCAGGTTGAGTTTGAATTTGCTGCAGCAGGCGGTCCCAAAGGCTTGGCTGGAGGACTCATACATCACTCACCTATCATATCAGCCTGGCCACATCTCTGCGTGGAGCTGCGATATAGGACTCCACTGCTGACAAATGTGTGCATGCTTTTTACGCTCTGGCTCAGCGTTGTTTGTTTTGCACGTGTGTGTATGTGAATGTGAAGTGTATTCCTGCATCTACACAAGAACAGCCAAGAGAAATATCATAAATCTGCTTTTTGTTATGATTAGAGAAACCATCAAGCCATCCAAGCACCTTCTTCCTCAGCAGTATTAGACCACAATGGCCATCAAAACAACATTGCAGTGATGTATCACACCTGTGCGTGATGGTTTCTAGAACGTTCTGCCCCATTTCTGTTGGTTCATTGAGCTAGTCTAAAAAGCTAAATGTTGTATGAAGTTGGATAATGTTGCCTGTTTATTGGTGTTAGATGATGTTGTTGAGTACTGGTGTTTGATGGTGTTTGTTGGAGAAAGATGATTCATTGGAATCCAGTGATCTGGCAATACCAGGAACCACTGATCGAGTAATCAGGTCAGCTAACAATCTAGTGGTTTAACGATATAATGTTATGGAGAGCTTCTAATTAATATGATGCATTGATCTAAGTTTTATTAATCTTTATTAATCATTTAACCTGGCTGTGAGACTAAGCGATCTGGAGATCTTGAGAGCCACAGGGATCTAGTGGTCTGGACGACCGTAGGGATCTAGTCGTTTTGAGGTCTTGAGAAGCACAGGGATCTATTAGTCTGGGAATTTCATGATCCATTGATCTAGTGATCTGGGAGGCAGTGATCTAATGGGTGAACTTGATCAATTCATTTGAGTGTAGTTTTATCACAGGGCATCACTTGAGTATTAGATTGGCGTGTGTTTGATGGGTCAGAGTGTGTTAGAGAAAGTTTGATGGTGTGTTTTGAGGAAATGTTTGTGGTCAGTGTCATTAATCCACTACCCCTTGTCCATTTAAAGAGTTTCTTCCATGCTGAATCAGTGCAACGTGGGTGTATGGCTCTGCAAGTCTGCTGAGGCCTTATCACTTTCTCCTTGATCACCAAGAGCCCTGGTGAATGTTAGCGATGACATCACTGACTTTTCCGTTGCACGTTTTCTGTCCAGATGTTGTCGCTCTCGTGGGAACATTTGGAGTTGTGTGACACTTCCTTGTGTCTGTTCATCCCTTTGTGTGTTATCATAGTTTCCCTTTTCTGTGCTTTGAAGATTCCAGTGCACTATCAGAGTGTGTGTGTGTGTGTGTGTGTGAGAGAGAGAGAGGGAGGGAGGGAGAGAGAGTAGAAAGGGCAAAAGGAGAAGAAAACTAGCTCTGTTTATATGCTGACCCTGCAGATAGCGAGCGGGCTGAGGAACGCCGCTTAATTTGTTTTCCTTTCAGAGCACAATTAGCTCTGTAATAGCGGAGACACACTAGTGTGTGTCTGTATGTGTGTGTGTGTGTGTGTGTGTGTGGAGATCAGCCTTTCTCACTAAGTGCCATTTCCCAGAGCTGCTGAGAGGCTTGCTAATGTCCTGAGAGGTTTTTAAGAGGTCACTCCCGTGTCATTAGAGTCTCGTGTTAGTCGTGTATAAATGTGTTCGAGGATAAAGAGGTGTTTAGGACACCGACAGTGGAACGTCCACTGACATGAGGTATTTCGTTCGAGAAATTAAAGCGCTGATGGAATCATTATGCTAGTTTCTTTTTGCGGCGAAAATACAAGAGCCTTCAGGCAGCTCTGTCCGTCTCAGACCAAAAACATACCGTTGTTTCGGGTCAAGAAGTTAAAAACGTAAAAGTTTAACAACAAGAAAAAAATTTTCCTTATTGATTCTTTTTTTAAATAGTCAATCAATTTGTGGCGGATTTCTAAAAAAAGAAGAAAAAAGAAAAAAAAAAAACAGGTTAAGGAGAAGAAAATCAAAGGAGTCTAAAAATGTAGCTCATAAACACACACACACACACACACACACACACACACAGTTTCCTAATTGATATATCCCGGTTCAGTGTCTGTATGATACGAGTCTGTACCTTGGGCCAATTCCGCCGTTCCACTCGCTGCGTTTTAATTGAGTCCACATTAAAATTTACTTATAAAATAATAATGTGCTCCCATGCAAATGAACCCGGATATTGCCCTGGCGCCATTTACATATCCACAAGCAGCCGGGGAGTTCAGAAATCAATACAGATGATTAATATTATATGGGCTACAGGAATAATTAAGATCCATCTTGATGCGAGGAGTCGCTGGAGCACGACCAAGCCGGGGCAGGTTTTTTTTTTCTTTTCTCTTTAATTTAATACAAGGGGCCCCGGATCGCGGTTTCAATTACTAAGCGCTGGAATAATATTAATGCGTGTTAAAAATTACACTTTCAAATATATGTTATTTCATTTCGTCTGATTGAATACATTTAGGGATTAATTCTCGCTTTTCTTGGGGCATTAACATATTGCGGCGAATGGCTGAATGAAATTGGGCCTTTTGTCGGCCGCATCGGAGCGGCGTCTGATTAGAAACGCCGTTAAACAGCCATCATGCTGTTTACTGCTATAAAGCCATTTCTGATGGATAGATGATCGCCTATAGGTGGATGTTCAGAGACGATCCTCGTTTATTCTTTGTAATTAACTAAATTTGGTGAGAGCGCATCAAACAGATTTTTTACGTCTTTCTCGGGTCATAGCGTGCCTCAGGAGGGTGCTTCGTCTGTAGCGTGCCGCTTCGCTCTTCTACCGTGTGATAGCATTATAATGTCCTGGATTATGATTATGACTTTGTTAATGAAGTCGCTGGTATTAGTATGTTTCTTTTTTGTCTTCTTCCTGCTTGTGCGGTTGCTTCTCTGCAGGTGACTCACCTGCCTACCCACAATCCTTCAGTTCTACACGTTTGTGCAAATGATTCTTTTTTTTTTCTCCACGAAATGCTTCACCATCTTGTCATTAAGATTCTGTTTGCATAACGGATTAATTGCACGCATTTGCATCCCCTCTGTGGATGGAGATGCGAGAGCGCCTCGGCGACTCGAACCGCCCGACGTGACCATTATGTTCTCGACATCCTATTACATCTTGGGCACTTTGCAGAGGCATTGTCGAGGATCGCCCGGATTTTGGTCTTTGCCCCGTAATGAATGCACTTCAATATGTAATGACGGAATAATCACATTATTTGCTGCATCTACTTTGCGCACTAGCAAAGGAGTGTGCATCTGTGGCTCGGTTGTAATTGCTAGGCAGGGAAGATGAGGAGGATGAGGAGGAGGAGGAGGAGGAGGAGGAGGAGGAGGAGGAGGAGGATGAGGAGGAGGAGGAGGATGAGGAGGATGAGGAGGATGAGGAGGAGGAGGATTTGCAACAGCGCTGGGGAGTTCCAGTCATGAGCGATTGTTTTTGCAACAGGAGTGTCCGACGTAAGGTAATGATCTTGAAAAGACACTGGTGGAAAAATCTATTAGGATCCACCTTCCTTCTTTTCGTCGATTAGTAGATGATTAAATACACCGTGTTCGATCCAGTGGAAATGATCTGGAAATGGTGGAACTCTAACAGTGTAAATTTAATCCTGTCCAAATTGGGCTTGCACAAAACAGTATAATCTGGGGGGGAAAAAAACCTAAAGAAATAATGATTATTTAAAAAATTATTCAATTACTAATGATTAAAACATTTTACTCTTAGACTGGGGCGTCCACATTTTCGGCCAAATTGTCTTTAGGAGTTATTTCTGTTCTCAAGCCTCAAGCGCTTTTATTTTTCAAATACTTCTGATATATAATGTTGATGTCAATGTTGTTAAGGAGTTAACGATGGTAAAAGAAATGGAAATTTCAGCCATTAACATCTCCACATTTCAGTCTTGACACTAAATTCAGCCTTTAATGTTCAGATAGATAGATAGATAGATAGATAGATAGATAGATAGATAGATAGATAGATAGATAGATAGATAGATAGACGGACAGACAGACAGACAACAGATAGATAGATAGATAGATAGATAGATAGATAGATAGATAGATAGATAGATAGATAGATAGATAGATAGACAGACAGACAGACAGACAGACAGATAGATAGATAGACAGACGGACAGACAACAGATAGATAGATAGA
>JAUCMX010000016.1:22168628-22171128 GCA_033459395.1 Hemibagrus guttatus | reverse complement strand
TGGTCTCGCAGGAGCACTTGCCGGGATGCAGCTGCTCCTGGGTTTCTTACCAGAGACTCTTTATTTGTTTCTTTTAGATCTGTGTGATTGAACGAGATCTGGAGGGACGTGAGGGTCAACGCCTCGGCGGAATTCCTCGAATAAAAATCCGAGCGGATCACTGGGAAAGCTGTTATGACGAAGAGGACACCGAGATATAAAGCAAAACCTGGATTATTCTGCACCGGCTTTGAGAATTCCTTGGCTTGAACCCGATCTATGATTTGTGCGAGGTGGACGTTAAGGCGTTCCAATCTGTTATTAGTTTTCATTGGGTTTCCTCCAAGCTTTGGCCTGCCATTTTTTTTTTGTGAGCAAGATGGAATATTTTCCTCAAATCCTCCCCAAAAACTGCACCTTGCAAGCCGGATGTCGAAGATGCGAGCCGTACATTAAGCGCATACCTGTAGCGCTGCCAAGCCGAGCATGACAAAGCCGTATTCTTTATGGATGATGTCAGATTTATCTGCTAACACATGTCCCCGTGTGTGCGAGCCTCCCAGGCGGAGACCTGCTTAACATCTGGAGGCGTTCAGAGGCCACAGGGCGCTCTCGAACGGCTCGCTGTTATTTCAACACACACCATTACCACACAATCTCCCCTTTCTCCTTCCATCCATCCTTTCCCTCCAAGCCGGCCTCCCTCTGGTCATCCGGAGAAGGAACGACAGGGCTTTGACACCCGCTGCGAGCAAAACCCTTCTCACTCACGTCGTGAGACGGTGAAGGAGGAAGGAACAGGCCCGTCTGTGTGTGGAGCTTTCCGTGGGGAGCCTTGGCTTTGGACGCAGGCCCAGATCAATGTGACCTAAATTCAAATTGCGAATTAGAGGGCTGTCAGTGGGAAAGGACACTCTGCAAATGAGCTCAGGCAGCGTTGGGCCCCCGGGGACCCCCGGCGAACCAGGTTTCCCCCCCAACACTCCCAACACCCTCCTCCTGCCCCACCGATTTAATAAGTTCCAAATGGGCGACCCGGCTACAGCCGCGCTAACCTCCAGCCTCAGCAGCCGGGGGGCGCCGCAGCACGTGGAGCAAGAGCTGAACTCTGACTTTTCCACCAATGTACCTGCTTAACCAGGGAAAACAAAACACAGTGTTAACATAAATGATGGGGTGATTGGGGGGAAAAAAGGTGCTGTGGGTTTGAGGAATGTGGCTAACACTGATGCGAGTCAACATACCTGACTAACCAGGGCTTTAAGGGGAAAGAACGAGCGCTGCTTAGACGGATAATAGAGCGATTGTGAAGGAACGGCATACCAAAGTGGCATGTTTTTTAAGAGCTAGCATAAACCCCGTTTACTGTATCTGATGAGAATTAGCAGGTGAATGTTACTGGAACGTTGTCTGTTTTTGGTTTGCATTAAACGGAGTAATTATTTTGTGCACAGAAATTGGAAGCGACAATATGCAGCAAAACAGATTTGTCGAAAAAGAATTTTTGGGGTTTTTTTTTTTTGTGTGTGTGTGTGTGTGTTTGTTTCTTTCTTTTTTAGAATCTCCCGGGGCTCTACCCCTTTTAGGTGATAAGTCACATCCTGTTGTTTTTTGTCTTACAGAGTGATTTTTTAACCCCACCATAAGCGATACAGATATGTAGACACATCATTGTGCTGGAAAATGATTCCCGTTAACGCGGAAGCCTGAAGAAAAAGTTGTTTAGGCAACTAAAAAGGGTTCCTGGAAGGTGCTTGGACCTTTGTCTTCAACAAAAAATGGCACATTCATAACACAGTTATTGTTTACTTTTTTTCTGATCTGAGAATGCTTATTGGTTTATCTCTCTTTTCTTTTTTTTTTTTTTTTAGCTTTTATGCCTGACATCCACCCAATGATATCACACGTTTTTGTCAAACAAGGCAGTCCGGTAAGGCAGACCATGAAACCTGAAAGAGAAGACTCAAAAGAGAAGAAAGAAAAACAAAGGAAGAGAAGAGAACTGGAAATGTATGAAAGAATAAGCAGTTTTCCATTTTACCCCCCCCCTCCCAAAAACACCCCCCAACCCCCTCTTCCTATACACCACATACAGCAACCCATAAGGGAACGCAGCCCTTCTGATTGCCTCCGATAGCATATGCTAATTGTTGATTGTCTCCAATATTATATGCTAATTGTCACGAATTAGCATAATTCATTAACATTTGGGTTCTAATTACACGGCGAAATAAAGGCGAACTCTGCGAGCGTGCCGTGTGCTCCGACTCCCTAATGCGCTCTGTGAATTACGCTGCGCATATTGCTCAGGAAGTCAAAATCGCAAAACGCGTGGTCGGGGTGAAACATGCGATTATTCCCCGATCAAATGTTGTTTCCTCTCTGCTTTTGCTCTTCGTCGGCCCGCAGGTGAGGCGCCTGAAAGTGCTGCTCAGATTTATTTCGAAAAAAGAGGAGAAAAAAAAACCATTCCTTAAAATGTAAATTGCACAGCGGCGGTGTTTTCATGTCTTCTAATGAA
>JAUCMX010000016.1:22136128-22166128 GCA_033459395.1 Hemibagrus guttatus | reverse complement strand
ATTTTTCCAAATTTGCACTTGCAGAGGTTTTTTGTACTTTTTTATGCTAAATTGGTGAAATGGCAAGGAAAGGATTCATCTTCTAAACTCCTACCAGTGAAGACACATATGTAATATCTAACTTTCTATGATTATCTGCACTCAAGTTCCGTGCACAGGCCTGAATGCCTGTTGTGATGACATCACACGTCCAAAACCTGCAGAAAATCTGCTTTCATTTCGAAAAATTGGAGGCTCCTCAGAATATCATAGAGTTTGCTCCTGCGATCGAAAAATCATGGAGTCCTGACGGTACTGTTTACAAAGCACTGACACTGGAGACTCCTTCCAAAAAAAAAACATTTTTCTGTTTTTTTTTACTATATACCGTATTATGACGAGGATATTTCCATAAACTTATAGAAAATGAATCAACACCTTCCGACCAATCAGATTCGAGAATTCAGGAAAGCTATGGTTTACGCTGTAGTTCCACAATAGCTAGAAATCACATCGATGGCAGGCAGTTAATCTTAAACAGTGATTCATTTATAATGTCTCTTTTCTTTTAAGTATTTTTTTTCCTTCTAAGATAACATCTAGTTAGTGAAAAGGGCTGATTAAAAATAAAAAGCAGCCAGATGTTGCTCTCCGTATTCTCCTTGAAGAATCGATCAGGGATTTGGAACCGATTAAAAAGCAGAAACGTTTGTTTTCTGGCGATACAGAAAGCTAGTGCTACTCTTTCTAGGATTGATCCAATTTCATTTACAAAATAATATTTTGTAACCTGTAATGAGGCTCAAGAAGCTTATCAGCTGAGCACCACCATAATCAGGTTCTCTGAGTAAAATCTCAGAAAATCTTTCACGGGTACTCGGATGGTGAGCACTACCTCTCTGCTGAGTTCAGCTAAACGGTATTTATTCCAGAACATTGTTAGTGAAACTCATAATTGAAAGCTATTAGTTGCCCTGTGGCCTGATGATCCTTATGGGAAAAAGCAACGAAAGTCCGATATCTCAGCGGCCCGCCATGACTCCCACACAGCGGAGCAGATGTCTAAGCTGTCTTTGTGTACATCACAGATTAGCATGACAAAGTAATCCATTAAGTGCATTATGTACGCTCTAAGCACTTCATATTAGATATGGAGTGACATGGGTTTATTAGCCTTGATGAGCTTATAGAGTACTTAAACAAATACTGAACATCCCTGAGTTGTTGTCTCTTTGACTGCTCTCACCTTGGCCTTGTTTAAAATAATAAATCTTGGAAGTATAACACAACTGAAAACTTTCCTCGCTGAACAAATACGCAGTGTTACATATTTACAATGTTTAGACCTTTTGTATCTACACACGTTACCGTACAAGCATTACTCAAGTGGTTCAAGGAAATTATTGCCTAACGTGCGTTAGTATAATTTCAATAATTGGACGATACACTTTGTGGACAGTCTCAAAACAAATAGATTGCTGGCCCTCTGTCTGCCGGAGGTGTAAAAACAAGATGTACCAATCAACCGCCTATTTAACAGTAGAGCCCAGAGAACAGATGCAGCAAACCTGCCCCAAACATTCAATACCACATGGATGAGTGGGGGGAAGGGGTGGGTTTGGAGTGTTTATCAAAGAAATTACTGATCATAACATCATCCTTATGGGTCTCTAAAGAAAAAGCGAGCCCATCTTGCAGATTACTGCTTGATGAGAAAAAATGCAATTAAAATGTCAAATACTTTTTATTAGAAGCCGCCTGCCCTGTCGAGTCGAGCATCCCCAGGAGTCAGCAGCAAGCATTAAATGGATGGCAAAACAGAAACATGCAGACAGAATTAGAGGGTGTTACTGTAAGAGGAAAACAACAAATTAGGCCTGTTGGAACTGTTTCCTGTACAGCCGATCTGCAACGTCTGCTCTTTAGAAGCAATACTCATTCTATGGTGCCAAATCTGTAGTGGCTCAAAAGGCTTAAAAGCCTAGCTCTTGGCTACTGGTTATACGTCTTTGGACAGACTATATACCAGCCTAGTCTTGTTGGGAACAAGATACAAAAGTGTAGAAGAGAGTTCAGGGTCTTGCTCAAGGATCCAAACAGTGGCAGCTTGGCAGTTCTGAGATTTGAACTCAAATCTCCTGACCTTCACGATCACCCAAAATTTCAGGTGACTGAGCCACGATTTCCCAAACAGTTATCCAAAGAGTTAACGGCTGAACCACATCTTCCCCAGTACATGGACACAGCTGCCCCAGAATCTCTTACTTTTATACTCACCAATGAGCAATCTGCATCCTTTGATTGTAGTTGGCAACATAGGTGAACAATTGAGGACAGTTCTGGTATCTAGTCCAGCTTGACTGGGTAAATACAACAAAAAAGGTAAAAGGTAAGCTTGGTTAGTATTAAGACCAGAGGTAGGCAATGTCAGTCCTGGAGAGCCACTGTCCTGCAGATTTTAGCTCCAACCCTGAAAAAAAATCACCTGTCTATAATCTTAGTAACCCTGAAGATAGTGATTAGCTTGTTTAGGTGTGTTTGATTAGGGTTGGAGCTAAACTCTGCAGAACAACGGCTCTCCAGGACCGACACTACCTATCCCTGACTTAGACCATCATCTTGTTTAGACCCCAAGAGTTCATGCAATCAAGAAAGCCCTGAACTGCAGCTGAAGAGACACCTCCATGTCCATGACTACGTTGTTTGAGATCTCATAAACAAGAAGGTTGAGTATTGTGCAGGAGGTCTAAAGCACAGAACCAAGGACATTATGGTAGTTCTATCTTACAGGTCTATGACAATTTCTTGAACAGGCTACACTGTGGGATAATTGTGACCATTCAGCCACAAGTGAGGTCAGATACTGAAGTCAGGTAAAGAGCCCTAGGGTGCAGTCACCTCAGTGGGGGTGAGGTCAGGGCTCTGTGCAGGAGACTTGAGTTCTTCCACTCCAACCATGGCAAACCAGGTCTTCCTGAATTTTGTTTTAAGCACAGGGGCTTGATGCTGGAACAGTTCAGGGATCCTTAATTTCAGTGATGGGAAGTTGTAATTCAACAGCATACAAATATATTCAATACAGTTGTGTGCTTCAGACTTTGTGGCCGTTTGGGGAAGGGCCACATAGTAGGAGTATGATGGTCAAACCATTGGCCATGTAGTGAATGTGGGTCATGCTGTTTCCAAGCTCCCAAGTTCCAATCCCCAAGCAGGGATATCTATAAGAAAACTCTGACAAGGAGAAGCTGTTGATTTTGTCCTGGCCTGCAAGTGTTCCCAGAGGATGCCTAAACCTCGGGGTGGGGGAATTTTCCAGTTCCCAGATCTAGAATGAATGTACCACTGATAAAATGTTGAGTTAATGAGGCAATGCATCATTGAACAGTTTAGTAATGTTGGCTGTTGCATGAATAACCACTGCAGGAGTGATGATGGGCACTTGGTCATTTGTTTTGAAGTAACCATTACTTGTACATTAAAAGTAAAGACCAGCTCACATCCATGTTCCTCTAGTAAGGTTGTTTTGCCTGAAATAACTTACAACCCTTAGTATAAGCAGATGAAAAGACAACAAAAGCTTGTTCCATCACATTTTCCATCACATTTACATTTACATGTCTATTTAGGATTTGCCAGGTCAAGGGATGGTTGAGACAAGTTGCTTTGAAGGATCTCCTCCCTTGGGTGGATGGTCAAACATGGTCTTGTACATGTACATTAAACACAGGATAACCAGTGAAACAACAAAGACTACCAAGAATTAGGTACACTGGTACATTGTACCACTTCAAGGACTTGTACCACTCTCTGGTTTAAATTAAGGCTAAAGTACCCGAATGATTGAATGGACTGCAAATGGATCTAATTAACAAAAGTTTTCCATGCCATTGGTTAATTTCTCCTCTTCGTCCCTTTCATGTGTGTTATGATTTTAAGTTAGTTAATTAGTTCATTCGTTCAGAATTAATAATTTACTATGGAAATGTTGACAGCATAATGACCTTTAAAAGTCTCATTTGTTGTGCTAGGCCTGGTAAGATGACGCTGGTGTGGTGGGAAGAAATGGAAACAAAAGAGGAAGAAATAGAAGGTTGTTAATGGATTTTAACAATAGGTCCCCTGTGTATTCATTAGCATGAGCGGTTTGAATTATTTTACAGCCATTTGTAATTAGTATCTGTGAGAGTTATTGCCATAATCATCGTCAAGTTCTCCTCTGGATTCCTTTGGTTAACAATTAAACTTTGCTGTTCTTATAGTTGGTGTGGGGAAACGGACATTCGTAAAGCTCACACTTGTAAAACTAATAAAACTGTAGGGTTCCTTTAGGAGGAGTTTGATCATTTCATAGTTATGAGATTTTGTTCAAACTTCAAAGCAGCTCTTAATAAGGCTATTGCAGCAGGCATTGCTTAGTCCGTAGATGGCAGAGTTAAGACTTTGGAACCAGTTGATGTCGAAATTACTTATTATTGTTCACTAATTTTCTCTTTTTTATTTTTTTTTTCACGCTTAATCTATGGTGCAATAGACCTTTTACAAACTCTTTACGATACATTTGAGTTTCGTTTGGGATAGTTTAGAGTTTATAATGGTTATTATTCTGTTAAGCCAATTTCTTTAAGAATAATTCCAAAGGTCTGGTGATGATGATGATGATGATGATGATGTCCTCCAGGATGCAATATTCATTCATATATTAATTTATTCATTCATTCATCTTTAGTAACTTCATTATCCTGGTCAGGGCTGCAGTGGCTTTTCCAGGAGCCTTTCCAAGGAACACCGGGTGTGAGGTAGGAATGCACCCTGGATGGGATGCCACTATGCTACATTGGCTAATCTGACTACTTAGTGGCTTGTTTTTGGAGGGTGGAAGAGGAGGGGTAACCAAATAACCAAGAGGAAACACAGATGCGCTCTGGAGAACATGTGAGAACATTTTGAAAATTCTGTTGACGTGTCTCAAACTTTCACATGAAGATCTCCGAAATTAATTGGTGTAACTTCCTACATATATAAAGTCTGAACTTCACTATGCTATAAATCCCATTGATCCCATTAGATGTCAAGTTGTCCTGATAGCTCTTAGCTCTATACCGGTCAGTTTAATTAACCCCTATATGAGCGTGAACATGTAGTTCATTTTATTTGCTTATTTCTGAAGACTTGTCTGTCAATCATTTAAAAACCCTCTCCCTATCCGAACTCTAACAATGCTTCTCGTGCAACCTTTTTAGCTTGTCCAAGATAGTTATGGACAACGTGTAGAGTGGGTGCCAGGGGTTTTAAAATCAGCCAGGAGCAGAAGAGTTAAAGCAGCGAGGCGCGAGCAGGAAGGAGGATGGGCTCCGTCACCCTTGGGCCTCAGTCCTTCTCATCACACTTCATCATTCTTTGAGCTGGGGCCATTCTCTCGCCCCACTCCTGCCGCTGCTTTTATTTCCTCTTCTTTTAGTGCCCATCTAATGGCTTATTTATTACATCCATACTTTATAAGGAGGATCCTGTGTGGCCTAATTAAGGGCCACGCTTCTTTGGAATTCTATGATAATTATGGGCCTTCGTTGTTTTAATATTAGTCCTCGCCAGGCTGGAACTCTTGCTCACTCTGCGCATTCCCGAAGGGGTTTTTTTATAGGACTGATGAAGCCGGGGCAGAATGATGGTGGATGTTTATATGGCTGCTCTGAAAGTTGAGTCTCCTCCAGTCTCTTGTTTCAAAAGTCCTTCAGTAGGCTGCATACAGGTGGAGGAACTTGGCTGTAATATCAGCCTGCTTCAAGGCCTTATGTTCTCCTTTGGAGATTGTGTTCTGTTCAGGAAACATTATACAATTCGGAGGGGATTAGTGGTGGCCTAAATCCTTCCATTTTTTTTTTTATATTCCCATTTCTACTTTTACACACACAAACACCATATAAGTACGCTCTCCGAGCATTGAAAGAGCTAACGGGTACTCCGTTGCTATCGAAATTTTTCTAAATAAAATAAAGATAAGATTTATTTTAAAATAAAATGTTGCAGATGGATTTCTGTAGAATCTAAAAAGATGGCCCGGCTCAGCGGGAGGGAATGTTGCTAACTAGAGAACAAGGTTAAGCGTGAACAGTGTGTTTGCTTGCATTTCTTAACAGGAGCACTTTCGAGTTCAGCTGCTGTATAAACATTTCTCATCAGGCAGGAATGCTCCCAAAGGAAAAGCCACAGTTCTGAATAAGTTCTGTGAGGCGGAAAAGGTCTTGGAGGCAAAACCATACACCATGTTCTTTGAATGAAGATATACATCATGATATTTATCATTTTTCATCTGGGTTTCTGGGGTTGTTTTCCACGTTTTCTGGCTTTGGCATTGGAATATATCATAACAGCATTATTGTCTGTGTAGTTCATTTCCGCTCGCTAGACAAATAAACGCTCTAAAGATAATTGCTGCCTTTCCTCCAGAGACGCTCTGGAATGCTTGAGTGGCATTTCTCATATTTCTACAACATGTAAATGGTCTCACTTCTGCATAAACATGAAAACATACACAGTGCAGTCGCTCCTGTATGCATTCACACACTGACAAATATCAATAGTTTCAACATTTAATAACACACATCCATCAGTAGCGTTATTATACAAACAAGCTAACTCCCACAGATGCTACTTTATACAGTCTACTCATAAAAACCCAAACGGTTTACTTACTGTAGTGCTAATACATAGTAGCAGTGATTTATGAACATTTATGTGAATATGAACTAAGGAATCCTCTTAGAAATCCTCTCATCTTAGCCAAATGTTTAATATTAGCAGGGAAAATTATGGACATCAGCAAAACTGAGAGGATTTTTAGTTCATGTTATCTAAATGACTAGCATTACCAGTGAAGAAAAGTTAGAAACATGAATAAAACCAGTTGAATCTATGAATAATTATTAATAAAACTCAAGAATCCTGTCTGGTCAGCTCATGGTAGCTTAAAAGCTAGCATTTAGGACCTAGTGAAAATGATAGACGTGAATAAGGTCAGTGGAATCTATGCATATTCATTCAAAAAATCCTCCAAGAAATCCTGTCAGATTAGCTCTTGTTAGCTACTATTACTATGAAAAACTTTGATTGATGGATAAAATTCATAAATTTTCGAAGACGTCCTCTCAGGTTTGCCGTTTTTAGCTAGATGGCTAACATTACCAGTGAACATAATAACCAATCATTAATATGACCTAAAAATTCCTCTCAGAAATCCAGTCAAGTTAGCTCATGTTAGCTACTATTACTACAAAACTATGATTTAGGAATAAAACTTATAAATCTTCCAAAAGATCCTATCAGGTTTGCTGGGTTAGCTAGATGGCTATCATTAGCAGTAAAAACCATGAACAATTATTAACATAATCTAAAAATTCCTCTCACAAATCCTGTCAGGTTTGCTGAAGCTAGCTAGATGGCTTTAGACCTCTCAGAAAACCTCTCAAGTTAGCTCATGTTAGCTAAATAGCCAGCATTCCCAGTGAAAATGATAAACATGAAAAAAGCAGTGGAATCTATTCATATTCATAAAAGAATTTTTTAAATCCTCCAAGAAATCCTGTCAGGTTAGCTACAATTACCATGAAAAACTTTGATGAATAAAATTTATTTATTTTTTTCAGAAATCCTCTCAGGTTAGCTGAAGCTAGCTAGATGACTAATGTTACTGATGAAGATTATGAATGTCTATGAAGAAAAGTCCTCTCAGAAATCCTGTCAGATTAGCTGAAGCTAGCTAGATGGCTTTAGACCTCTCAGAAAACCTCTCAAGTTAGCTCATGTTAACTAAATAGCTAGCATTCCCAGTGAAAATGATAAACGTTAATAAGACCAGTGGAATCTATGAATATTCACAAAAAAACTTAAAATCCTCTAAGAAATCCTGTCAGGTTAGCTCATGTTAGCTACAATTACTACAATGAAAAACTTTGACAGATAAAATTTATAAATTTTCTAAGAAATCCTGTCCAGGATTTCAAAGAAATCCTCAAGCTAGCTAGATGGATTTAGTCCTCTCAAAAAAAAATAAATAAATAAAAAAAATAAAGCTCTCATGTTAGCTTATGTTAGCTGGCTAGTTATTGTAAAGTATAGATTATGAAGATTTATAAATCTAACTTGAAAATCCCCTCAGGTTAGCTGACATTGGCGAGTCAGTTAGTTAGTAAACTTTCTTGTCAAGTCAGCTTGTTTTCGATAGCAGGCTAGCAAATCTGTGAAAATGTATGTAAATATCAGAATGCTAATCCTTCTTTCTGCTCATGAACCGACTTTGTTTTGCCATGATAACTGCATGGACTAAAAACAGTTAAATAATAATACGAGTTTGTATCATTCTACATTGTTGGGCTTAGCTTTAGCTGTTTGTTTATATTTTAAGGCTTAACAATAAAATGAAATAGCTTGAAGTGGCTCAGACTCTTTAAAGAGAATCATCGTCTGTAACCATGAGCTATTTCACAGCCGAAGTGCTGATGGCTTCTCGTTGTTTCTCTTCATCACCTGATGCTAGCTGAAGTAGGTTTGACTTATATAAAAAGTCCTGAGCCACTGAAAACCCTGTCTTCACGATCTGCTCTTCGACTTATCCTTAACATGTCTTTGGGTGCTGCGGATGCTTCATTGTGTCTCCCGCCGTGCTGTAAATCTGCCAGAGAACATGGACGTCTCTTCCTCTGCCAGGGCTCGGGCCAAATCCCTGACTTGGCTGCTGTTGCTCTCTTTTGGCAGATGGCAGAAGCTCATGTCTGCTCGTTCCATCAAAGGTATTAGGTACTTCTTAACGTCCTTCTCTCATCTCCTTTCCCCTCCATTTCCTCCTGCTCATTAGGCAATACAGACTCTGTTCGTTTAGCGAAGAGCTGAGGGAGGCGGTGCGAGAACACACCCGGGCTTCGCCTTGATTTATTAGCTCGGATTCGAACCTGGGAGATTCTCATCAGGTCTTTGCTCATTCGATAGGCGAACTCTGTGTACTGTTTTTCGCCCGGAAAAAAAACTTCCTTCCCAAAGCATCCTGCGCTTCGTCCGGCGTGACTTTGCTCCACGAGACAAAACACAACAGACCTTGAAAAGTTCCAAAACACGAGCAGCTTGGGAGAACTTTTGCAAATTAGCCAGATGTGTTAGTAGGACAGTCCCTGGTTGGATGATTTAAAACCTGTTTGTTTGGACGTGACCGCTGTTATCCGATCTGGCTCTTCTCTTATTCTTGTTTATTCTCCTCTACTGGATTATCTGGTCATCAAACCTGCAAAGCTCTGGTGACCATCATTTTTAGACTAAGCCCTCATCTCTCAACTCCTTTTCATAAATAACTTTAACAAGACCTCAAGGTTTAAACTCAGCAACTTAAAAAAAAAAAGGGGCAAATTATACAAATTTGTATTTAAAAAAGGGGGAAAAATTAAATAATAATAATAATAAAAACAAATAAAAAATTATAATAAATAAACAATTGAAAAAAATTGGAACTTTTTTTTTTTATTAAATTTAATTTGTCCATAAAGTAACACAAACAAACAAAAAATAAACAGTTTACATTATAGAGAATATTTATATATAGAATATAATACTGTTTAAAAAAAAAACTTGTTATTCTATACAAAATATATAAAACATAAATAAAATATAAAAAAGAAATAAAAATATAAATATATATATATTTCTTATATATAAAAATACAAAAAAAATCGTTTTTTATATGATCAATTTATCATTAACATAGCTCTGGATTCACACTTTAATAAAAAAAAAAAATTGTGAAGTATTTTTATTGATTACAATTTAAACATTTTAAGTTATTCATCTGAAACAATCACAGGTTGTGAATAAGAATGACATTTTACCTACAAATTTGGAAAATATCAGCCAAAACCATGGAATTAATCTCTTGTCTGTGCTAATAGTTCACATCTAGGGAAAAAAAACCCCACAAATTAAATTACTAGATCTTGGGAATCATCCTTGGAGAGAATGTTTTCTCTCTCTCTCTCTCTCTCTCTCTCTCTCTCTCTCTCTCTCTCTCTCACTGTCCATTTCCTGTCCTGCTTTATCACTTCCAGGTTCGAGGTGCTCCTTCAGGCCTCTGGCTGTGCTCATTAAAAACAGTTTTTCCCATCGATACTTGCTCAATTTGACAAAATCAAGATCTCACGTTTGGCGTAATATTACAAGGGAAACATTGAGTGAACGAGTCGCCCTGAACGACTGGAAATAAAACTCGGTCGAAACCCTGGCCCGAAACCCGATCTCAGCGTCCCGTGCCACATTTGGTTTTCATTATTTTGCTCGAAAATTTAACAATAGCACCCAGGGATTAAGTCATGGGGCAGGGAGCAGCCAAGCCAAACATCCTGCCTCCTCCAGAAAAATGGAGACTGATGAAAAAGGGAAACAGGTGGAAGAAGCGCTCTTTGTATGTTTTTTCTTCAGCCGAGGTTCCTCGCGGAGGTGTCATGCGCCTCGTTCGTCTTCAGTTCTGGACACGATTTTGGCAGAGAGAGGTCCGAGAGAAACATGCTGGGGAAAAAAAAGACGAGCGCAAAACAAGGAGTGTTTCTCTGCACTGAACAAACAACATTCGTTTTCTGCTCTCTTTCACCGAGGAAATGATAATATTTCTTCTGTGATGGAAAAAAAAGATTGTAGTCATGAGATGAAGAGATGATGATGAAGTGCAGGGTGTGATCCGAAGCTAGAAGAGCAACGATGGGAAGCAAGCATTTTAAAAAATATATAAAAGATAGATAGATAGATAGATAGATAGATAGATAGATAGATAGATATTAATAATATCTCACAAGATCATAGTGCTGATGCTGGATTAAAATCAGTATTTTTTTTTCTTTTTGTTTGCAAACAAAAAAAAAAATCTTTAGAGTAAATGGAAAAATAATGAATGTTAATAATTATGTTTTTTCTACACCCATATTGTACAAATATTTACATTATCAAAAAGCAAATATTGAAATAAATAAAGTAATAATACTGTATATTTAATACTGTATATAATAATATTTTAATCAAGCATTAATATATCACAAGATTATGGACTAAAATCAGTATTATTATTTTTCTTTTGGTTTACAAACAAAAAAGACATTAAAATAATTGAAAAATAATGATGAAATGAATGCTTCACTAAACCCAGAATTTATTCATTTGATTTTCTTGGATTATTATTATTATGTTTTCTTCTTTAAAACTGATATTTTTATACAGCTATATTTGTAAACTACATGATCAAAAAGCAAATATTTAAATAAATATAATAATAATACAAATTTTAGTCAAGCATTAATATCTTACAAGATTGTGGACTAAAATCAGTATTATTTTTTTTCTTTTTGTTGATGGACCAAAAAAAAATCATTAAAAAAAAAAAAAAAAAATTATAATTACTCCTTGATTAAACTCAGAACTTTATCAATAGATTTTTTTTTATTATTATTATAAATATATATTTATTTTAATTAATACTTTTTTTAATTTCCAAAGTTAAATTCTGAAATTATTTGGCAATGTAAAGTAAATAAATTTTTTAAAAAGCTAATTTAAAAAAGAATATTCTGAAAAATCAATATACGCATTACTTAAGCTTAAATCCGTAATCTAAAATTGTGTCATTTAAAACTTATGTAATAAATTTTTGTTCATGAAAATTCATTTAAAAAATGGTGCTGTTGTTGTGACAGGTGCTGCTGCTTTTCACCTGAGCTGTGAAGTTAGATTGAATGCAGCGTTTCCCCTCATATGATTCAGTAACACCTGTCATTAGTGGTGTTATCAGTCTCATCACACACACACACACACACACACACACACACACACACACACACACACACACACACACACACGCAAGGCAGAAGCAACACGATCCGCTACACGGTCATAAACCTCCAGTGTTCTGGGCAGCTATTCTACAGCTCTGATGCTCTCTGACGATGATGATGGTGATGATGATGATGATGGATCGCTTCAAACATTCGAACACCTGCTGAGGGACTTTCCTGCTCCACTCTCGCGTAACTCTACCAGCTCCTGCCGAAATATTCACCCTTTTCCGTGCAGAACGGTCAGTTTGCACAACACATGGTTTCAATAGTCACGTAAATGGAAACGTTTTTTTTTAGCTACTTATCATACTATTTTTTTTATCTTTCCTGCTTTCCACCTAGCCGTGATACCACATATTTTATTCAAACTGTAATGTTCCCTTTTTCTTTTTTTTTTTCCAAAAAAGTACAGTTTTATCAATCAAAAAAAAATTTAAAAAAATAAAGCAATATCCAGATACCTAAACTAAAACTACACTTAGCTAGTGTTAATGGTAACTTAGATTGCAAGCTAAGATTTCTAGAAAGCTTACTAAAGTATGAAAATGTTGCAAATACGTTGTATGAAGAACGTTTTCAGAATGTTCAGTGATGTATTCAAAGTGTTTAACGATAGCAAAATGACATTCTTGTAATGTTTACACAACAATTTCGGTCAGATTTTTTGCAAATAATTGTGTTTTTACTGTAAAATAGTGCTTTTGTAACAAAAAAAAGTAATTTAAAAAATAATAAAATTTTAAATAATTTAAAAAATTAAAAATATTATTTTTAAACAATAAAGTTTTAAAATAAATAATTTTAAAATTGTTAAAATATTATTAGTAATTTAAATTATAAATAATTACAATTATAATTTTTAATAATATTATTTTTTTTTAATTAAATAATATTATTTTTAAATAATAATATTTTAAAAATAAATGCTTTTTACATTTTTTTAAATAATACAATTTAAATAATTTTAATAAAAAATAAATAAATATTTTTTTAATTAAAAAAAGAAAAAAAGAAATCAGTAGTGTGAGGGAAAGGAGTGACTGGTTCCACACTACAATTGTTTATTTTCCAGCAAATACAACAGAATATCTGAAGTGTTTCACCTTAAACAAATTTTAAATAAATTTCTGTTTCTAAATGGTCATAATTACATCTGCAAATCTAGCACATATGGTATATTACAGCAGCTACAAACTAAAAAGCTCCTGAAAACAACACAAAAATCCTGCTCTCCCCATGTTTGTTAAAGCTGACACCACGGACACTGGAGACTCCTTACAGAAAAAAAATGAAGAAATAAATAATATAAAAATTTACATAAACATTTAAACACAATCTCTGTGCAAGCTGTTGCTATAGAAACAGTAGCATTTGAGCGAGCGCCTTGATACGAAACTCACAACTTCATAAAATTTCAGAATAACGCCTTTCACTTCTGTTCATTTACAGCTTAGAAAATAGGACTTGATGCAGCAGATTGTATTATTCGGTATTTGTGCGGACAAAAGATACTAGATCAGAGTCATGAAACTGTATTTTATTTCACTTTTAATTGGTTATTTTAAATTAAATAAAGAAAAAAAATTTTTTAAAGTGACCGAACGTCTTTATAGCTAAAAAACTTTACGCATTTTATTCAAATATTTTAGAATAAAAAAAAAACAAACAAAAAAATCCACTCAAAGGTTAGAGATAACATCTCTGATTAAGACACAACCTTCTCCAAAGGGATGGATTATGAGGTAATCATATTTATCGGGGTTTTTTGGAGTTTATTTACAGCCCAGCAGTCCAATCCTGTCCCGTTTTCTGTTAGCGAATTTAATCGTTCATTTGAATGACCTCAAGGTCATTCAAGGTCATTCTTTATTCGTTTTGTTGATGAATTAAAAAAATAATCATAAATAAATTTAATTATTGCTCCTTGTCTAAACTCAGAACTTTATCATTTGTTTGTTTAAAAATGATTATAAATCTGTAAATAAAAAATAAAAATCTTTTTATTCTACACAGTTAAATTAATGTAAAGTTAATGAATTTATAAACAAGCAAATTTTTTTTAAATGTTTTGTAAATTCAATATACAAAAACATTACTCAAGCTTTTCTACAGTTATTGTGTCATTTAAAACCTATGTAATACATTTTTGTTCATAAAATTCATTTAAAAAAATGAGTGCTGTTGTACAAACAAAATAGTCATTAAAATAATTGAAAAAATAATTAATGCCTCACCAACCTCAGAATTTATTCATTTGGGTTTTTTTTTTATTATTGTAATTGTTTTTTCTTTAAGACTAATTCTTTTTTTACAGCTGTATTTTTATCAAAAAAGCTAAGATTTAAATAAATAATATATATTAATACTGATTTTAGTAAAGCATTTTGGCGAGAAATTTAGACTTAGAAAGCTTGTGTGCATCATTACTTCTTAAATGTTCCTTCATGGAGATGGAAATCGGGTGTGAAGCTTCCACCATGTGAACCTGGCATTTGAGGAAAAAAATTAAACAATTAAATTTTTAAAAATTGTGTTTTTTCCCCCTCACATTAAGGATGTTTCTAATGGCTAGTTCTCAGCATCTTGTTCTCAAATTATTTAAAAAAATAAAATTAATTAATTAATTAATTAATTAATTAATTATTATTAATAATAATAATAATAATAATAATAATAATAATAATAATAATAAATCTGCCAAGCATTAATATCTCACAAGATCATACTGTTTTTTTTTTTTATTTACAAATTTAAAAATAAATCATTAAAATAATTGGAAAAATAATGAATGCTTCACTAACCTCAGAATTTATTCATTTGATTTTTTTTAATTATTGTAATTATGTTTTTTTTCTTTAAGACTGATATTTTTAAACAGCCATATTTTTTTTTAAATATTTACATTATCAAAAAAGCAAATATTTAAATAAATAAAATATTAATGCCTATTTTAGTAAAGCATTTTGGTCAGAAAGTTAGACTCAGAAAGCTTTTGCGCATCATTACTTCTTCAATTTTCCTTCATGGAGATGGAAATCTGGTGTGAGAAGCTTCCACCATGTGAACCTGACATTTGAATAAAAAAAGAAAAAAAAAAAACAAACAACCACAAATCGGGTTTTTCCCTCACATTAAGGATGTGGCTTGTTCTCAGCATCTTACACACACTCACACTCTCCCGTTTGTGTTTTTAGCTAAATCAACCATAAACCACCCGCACCACCAAACCCTTTCAGAAGCGGCTCAGCCTCTTTTCCGTTCTGTATAAAACATTAACTGCGGAAACGCTTACTGAACCAGCGTTAATGAACGTCATTTTACACACGGCTCGAGCTGTTCCGCTTCCTGCACGGCTCGGTAGCGAGCGACAAAACTCTTGGCGCTGTTAGACCCAAGCTGAACCGTGGGAAAGGCTCTCACACACTGACGCCCAGGTTCCTCGCTAGTCTGAGGGTTGCTCAATGGAGGCAGGCCGAGCAACCCTTAGGGTATTACATCTAACTGGGGCATTTTTTTGGTAAAAATGTGGCTAACGAGTGGAAATTTGGAGTTCTGCACAAGCTAATCTAAATCCAGCTTCCTATTACAGCATCATGCAGTGTAAAGAATTGCTATATTCTCTACAGTAAAGCCCTGTCAGATAATTTCAACAATTTCCTGCCTGGAATTCTGGGAAATATCTACTGTAATGGCAGATGATCCTTTTCCAACAGATCCTACCATGCTAAAAACATTACATTAAAACACCTGAGATTGTTAAATTTACAGCAAAACAAACCGCTAAAAAAGTGTCTACCTGAAGCAACAAGGAATCATGCTCAGCGAGTTTTCTTTACTTGTTACATTAATTTGTGGTTTTAAAAGAAAACTAGCTAGCCAGAGCTTAAATTTTAAACTGGAATTAAACTGGAATGCTAGCTAGGTAGTTATGGTTTCCTAGCTAACCAAAGCTTAAATATTAAGCTGGAAGTAAAGCTAGACAATGCTAACTAGGCACTTAGTATTTGCTTGCTAGCCAGAGATTAAATCTTGAACAGGAAGTAAAGCCAGGCAATGCTAGCTACGCACTTAGTGTTTGCTCGCTAGCTAAAGCTCAAATTGGAAACAGACAGTAAAGCTAGACAATGCTAGCTAGACACTTAGTGTTTGCTTGCTAGCTAAAGCTCAATTTTTAAGCTGAAAGTAAAGGTAGACAGTGCTAGCTAGGCACTTAGTGTTTGCTTGCTAGCCAGAGATTAAATCTTGAACAGGAAGTAAAGCCAGGCAATGCTACCTAGGTACTTAGTGTTTGCTTGCTAGCCAGATATCGAATTTTAAACTAAAAATAAAGCTACACAACACCAACTAGTCAAATTTTTTAGTTCTTTCCAGTACTACAATTCTAGATAAATACTTATTGTTTGCTAGCTAGCTAGTGAAGCTATCTAGACATTGTTAGCCAGCCAGATTCATTTAAAAAGCTAGCTGTCAGGATGGTAGCAGTAGAAATAGATAATGAAAGTGATGTTTAAGGAACAGAAAAACCACTTCCTGATCAACATTTCATAATCAAAGTCATTTAACAGGAACACAAACATCTCAACAGAACCTTAAATGCGCAGGCTACTCAAGCTGAAACTAATCTCAGGTGGGAACAATATGAGTAACGAGGGAATTCTGGTGGCTAGTAGACCAAAGGCGGCCATTTTGGGAGGCTGTGATGCAATGCGGGAAACTGACTTCATCGCTGTAAAGTGAAAATGTGCCATTATTTATTTATTTTTTATGAATGAGAACCACAGATTCTTTAGTCTTATTGTTATTGTTCAGAATGATTCAGATTTATTTAACTCAAAAAATACAGTACAGCTGCAAAAATATGCATCATAAAATACACCAATCGACCATAACATTATGACCAACTTCCTAATATTGTGTTGGTCCCTTTTTTGCTGCCAGAACAGCCCTGACCCATCCTGCACTGTGTATTCTGACACCTTTCTATCAGAACCAGCATTAACTTCTTCACCAATCTGAGCAACAGTAGCTCGTCTGTTGGATCGGATCACACGGGCCAGCCTTCGATCCCCACGTGCATCAATGAGTCTCGGCGGTCCATGACCCTGTCGCCGGTTCACCACTGTTCCTTCCTTGGACCACTTTTGATAGATACTGACCACTGCAGACCGGGAACACCCCACAAGAGCTGCAGTTTTGGAGATGCTCTGATCCAGTGGTCTAGCCATCACAATTCGTCACTTTGTCAAACTCGCTCCTTACACTTGTCCATTTTTACTGCTTCTAACACATCAACTTTGCAGACAAAATATTCACTTCCTGCGTAATATATCCCACCCACTAACAGGTGCCATGATGAGGAGATCGTCAGTCTTATTCACTTCACCTCTCAGTGGTCATAATGTTATGGCTGATATTTGTGTATTTTTATCAATATCTATTTCTGTAAACATACCGTCTCGGACGCTGTAATAAATGCTGGAAGAGTGGGTTTTTTTTTTTACAATCTGGGAAGCAAAAGGGTCCGGATCTTCCTGTTTCAGGTGATTTTAAGCAGTTTAAATGGCTTTTTATGACTCTTTTGGTTTCATCCCATGTCCATCCCATTTTTTCCCTGACTGGGAAAAAATCACAGTAGTGTTATCGGTTATCAGACTAGGTATCAGGTGGAGTCAAAACAGGAGTCAGCCGTGACTCAGAGTCAGCTAAACAAACCAAACAAATGGAAAACTAGACCTTGGAAAACAGAAGCTCGGACCTGGATGAGGAAAACTTTATAGCAAGAAAGAGAAAGAGTGAATTAATGAAGGACTAACACAAAACAGGAGAACACAGTAAGATAACAAAACATATTTTTACACCAAATTTCAGGACACGCTCATCTCAGAAGTCTTCTTCTTTTTCCGTAATCTATTCCGTGGTAAATTTGTAATATTTCCGAGGACGATATGAGCGTGTTCAGTACACAACAAAACCTGAAGAATCACATCTTTAAACACTTTTTTTTTTATTTCCCTGACATTTGCTTATCATTTGAGGATAGCTGATAGTGCATGACCTGCATGTTCGAGGTCTGTGTGTGTTCTTTGGCTCTGTGTGTGTGTGTGTGTGTGTGTGTGGGATGGGAGACATGCAAGGCTCCGATACACTCCCACACACTCGGCAGATAACACACAGGCTTCCTGTACGTCTGATACGACCTCTGATATCTAACAGCATCAAAGTGTTAGGGTTCAAACGAACCGATGTTGTGCTTTTTGGACGCACGTGCTCATGTGTACACACACACACACACACACACACACACACACACACACAGAGAGAGAAAGGTCTTATTGTTTGAGAACTACCATGAACTGCTTTGGTTTTTTTTTTTTTTTTTAATTTGTAAAATCAATTATCAATTTTATCTAGTCCAGTCATGCTATTAAATAACGTCTTTATTTATTCTCATTTGAATTCAATAAATTATTATTAAAGTTATCAAGATTTGATGGTTTTCGATTTCAAATTTTAATTGATTAAAAATTTTTTAATCTAATTTTATTAATAAAAAAAATTTTAAGTTAATTAAATAAAATGAAGAAAAATTTCTTTCTTTTTTTATTTTTTTTTAGAGACATTTTTTTCCAAGTTAATCAGTTTATCAGTTAAACAGAAAGACGTGTGTGTGTGTTTCACATTTAAAGAGTTTTATTTATGTTTGTATTTTTGTCCCAGCAAAAGTGAGAATTTCTAACTACAAAATCTTAAGCTCACAAAAAAAGTATAAAAAAAAATACATTGTTTTTAATAATGATTTAGATTTCTTTTGGGCTTTTTTTGTATTATTTCTTTCTTTCTTTTTTACTTGCAACAGGATTTAGAATCCTGACATCTCCTAGATCTCAAAAAAAGATTCCAATTCTTAAATGCAATTAATTTAATTATTTATTATTTATTTAAAAATAACTAAGTTTTTATCTTAAAAAACAAAACAACAAAAACGTGACTTTGAGAATGATCACATTTAATTGGTTATTTCTTTTTATTGTATTTTTTTTAATGTCTCAACTTAAACTATTAACTATTAGCCAGTAGCTAATAATAATTAAGTATAAACTTAAGCTCTTAAAGAAATAATTAATAATTATCAAACAAACATACAAATAAAAAAGTAAGTACTAATTTTACTTGTATTAATTCTACATACTTATTTTTTTGGTAATTTTATATATATATATAATGTTTGACCTTTGTTTTAAATTTTTTTTTTTTTTTGTATTTTAATGTCTTTTTGTCTGAAATGTTAGTTACTATGGCAACAAAACCTGGAATACTCGAAAAAACAAAATAACTGAGAACCAAATAAATAAATAAATCTATAAATAAATAAGTGTCTGACCATTAAACGAATTTTCATTAAATTAGTTTTTGATAATTGATCATTTGCTTTTTTTTTGCTTTTTTTTCCCCTCGGTTTTTGTATTTAATGTCTTTTCTCTCAGCTTTTTTTTTTCTCGTTACACCATCATTTAATTAGCAAATTTGCATTTAATTAGTTATTTCATCTTTTTATTGACGTATTATTGTTTTTCCCGTCGTATTGTAATGCCTTTTTTTTATTTTTTTTTTTAATATCTCCACTAATTTGATTTTAATGGCCGTGTTAACCGCCGCTATAAAACTAAACCGTCTCGTCGTCGTTATTGCTGTCATTAAAGCATCCCTTTTCAACGACACAGATTTTTTGGGGTTTTGTTCAAGCCAAATGTAATCTTTATTAGTCTGTTTCTGTACAAAAAAACCACGAAATCACAGAAAAAAAGAAAGAGATAAAACAAAACAAAACATGCATGTATGTACAGCACATTTATGTGTGAGAGGAGACGAAAGGGTTCTCCTCGGTTCTAAAGACATTAATTAAACATTGTGCTTTTGATATACTTTCAATATATTTCAATATTTCACAAAGATCAGAAAGCAGGGCCTCTACCCTTTTTAACATCGGCAACCAAAAAAGAAACGAAAAAAAGTCGTTCTTATACCCTAAAACGCAACACGATGACAGGATAGACAGGAAGTGTGTGTGTGTATTGTGTGTGTGTGTGTGTGTGTGTGTGTGTGTGTGAGACTGAACTTGTGTTTGTATAATGGCTCAATATGTGACATAAATCTTTTTGTACAGAACATAAATTGCAATGACTCGATTCAGTTCTTCCCGTTGAGGCAAAATCAGTATTCTTTTTTTAAAAGATATATCTCATATCCTCACTCATCAACTCACCCTAATTTTTTCATATGAATTTACATCTAAAATTGAGCTGTACATATATTTATTTATACCTGCACCGTTGCCGTGACGACGCCGTACGAATAGAACCTTCGATATCTTCGAATCTGACAAAATACGGTCAAATAAATAGATTTCGATTTGAAAATTCGTTTTTTACGGTGTAAAAAAGGAAAAAAAAAAAAAAGCATCTCGATCTCAGTGGGTGATGTTGTAACATCAAGGTGAAGAAGTGCATTCTGGGAAATCGTACCTTGAAAATTACGCTTTTTGCTTTAGCTACCGAGCAGGAGGAAATTTTTTGATGACTTAAAGCCATTCAGCTGCTAGGTTTGTTTACTGTTGAAGCTGGAAGCAGCCATTTTGATTTGATGTCACTTGCTGAACTCGAAGGAGAAGTTTTCAGTCGAATTTTATTCGACGTTGCTGTAGCAAGCTGCAAATTTTATTCATTCAATTATTAGAGATCATGACAACAATCAAGATGACTTCTTTCCTAAATAAATATAACGTTATAGTGCTTGCGACGGAATTTGCATTTTATCGATTAAAAATGTTCGTTTTTTTTTTACAGAATTTGTGTTATTTCGTTATCGCAAATCTATATTTGCATACATTTTCGTTTTCAAATTTTAGCCTAGCTTAACATTATGCTACTTGGTGCAACCGTAAACTCGAACATAGCAGCCAGTTTCACCCGCTGAGATCAATGTTCCCGAGATCAATTTTCGAAACAAAATTTGGGGCTAAAATCCAAACCATTTCAAATATCCCAAACGTTTTGTTTTTTGTTTTTTTTTTCTTCTAGCACAAAGCTTCATTTGTTCTATTTAGCTAGTTCAATGTAAAAACAGCTACAGACCGTCAACAACGTGTCATGAACTTGTCGTATTAACAATATGTTTTGAGTAATAGTTCGTTTTAACACCACGGTGCTGGTGAATTCTCCGTTCTGATTGGTCAGAATTTTGGTCGTTTAGTAAGCGATTACGGAAGGAGTCTCCAGCGTCGGTTTTTTTAATTTTTTTACGTAGCTGGTGATGTTTAACAGATAATCTATAAACATTAGACAACAACAAACTATAATCATTTTTCTTTTCTGTTACTTTCCTATTCCTAGAATTCCTGTGGTACATGTTATACGTTTTCCTAGCTTGTTCTTCATATCACAAAATCCAATGAGATTTTTCATGACACGCTGTTGAGAATCTTTCCACAGACAGTCTATAGACGCTTCCTAAAATAAATACAGTTTCTGTTGTCCTTATTTTTTCTTCCATCTGCTGAATAAATCATATGGAATGCCAATAACGTGCTGGGTAACGACATGGTGGCTATTTTGTTTTAATAAGATGTAGCCCTAAATTCATATATTAAAGCTGAGCTCATTTCTATAGTGAGAAGTCTATACAAATGTAGCCACAAGAATTTAGTTCCAAAGTCAAATAATTCATTTTTAATAATTAATAAATAATTAATTAGGGGTTTTTTTTTTCAGATTTTGTCACTACAACATCGTTCAAGGCCATCATGCTAATTCGTGGCCAGGCTAAAAGGTTCAAACAAAAATAACCACCATGCCATCGAGTCGTCCAATCAGATTTGATCTTTACTCTACTGAAGAAACTCTTTATACAACCAAATTAGAGAGAAAAAAAAAAGAAAAAAAAAATCTGAAGGGTTTTTCAAACCGCATGACTTTGTTTTGCATTTAATGCATTTTGTATATGTAATCAACATAAATTCTGTGCAATAATTCTAAAATCTGAATTTTATAAAACTGCTTTTTTCATATTTTTCAAATTTCACACCTAAATTCATATTTTGCTTCCAAATTTGATATTTTCCTCTGAACCAAGTATTACATTCAGGGCACAGGACCATCATAGTGGGCTGAATTTCTAAATTTGATTGTAATCAATTCTACTCTTTTTTCTAAACATTTTTATGTAAAATTCCAACTCACCACTACGACGCTGAAAAATTTCAAATGGAAACGTTTCAGAAACCACATGGTGAGCAATCATTCATTCCGGTCATCACCAAAGTAACGAAATAACACAAACACACTGCTGCATTTTGGAACCTCTGTTTTCGTTTTTTTTCGCCCATCTAAGTCTGTTTGTCGCTATAAAATTGATAAATTGCTCTGGTGAGTTTCCCAAAGAAAACAGTGCACTTAGAAAGAACGATGTTAAACATACATGTTTTTTTTCACAAAAACTCACAGGACGAGGAAGGCCGTGAACGAGAAACGTGAAGAAAAATGCTGTTTACAGAAAGAAAAAGTGAAATATACAAATAAAAAATTTTTTTCCCTTTACAAAAGTGGTGGAGTACATCCTGCTTTAAAAAAAAACAAACAAAAAAAAAACACGGGTGACCTGACATGGAATTTTTCTAGGGTTTTTTTTTCAGTTTTTACAAAGAAAAAAAAAAGAAAAAGTTGACTTTTCACACTTTTTTTTTTTTTTTTTTACAGGATCTAAAAGGTATTAAGACATCAAGCGATATGGGATACTATAATTCAGGCCTAAATCACCAAAGAAATCTCAAATCTCAAACATACTTTTTTTTTTTTTATAAATACATACAAAAAAAAAAATTTCACAAGAAGTTCAACATTAATGTCTGGTACCTAAATGTGAATAAAGTTGCAGAAAGCATTCCTGGTTTAACTCTAGCGATCCACACACCTGCGACTCTAACGTACCTACACACTCATCGACTCGGCGTTGAGAAAAAAAAAAAAGAAGAAGAAGAAAAAAAAAAGAAAGAAAGACGCTGAACCTTGTGCATCTGTATCAGGTTAGTAACATCGTTCTGGAAATGACGTATTTATTTCAATGGTAGAAAATGAACACGTAGTAGAAATTTGACGTTGGCAAGACTTCGTACGAGCCGATGATTTCAAACAGTTCGTAACAGTTAGCGTAAGAAGTGGGAAGAAGTTAGCACTTGCAGCTTTTCCTCATTTCTTCTCACCCTGGCTTTTTACCTTTTTTTTTTTTTTTTTTATTTTCCAAAACGAGCTTATTCCCTTTCTTCGCTCCGTCATTACGTGATGAGGTTCACGAATATGAACTAAAAGTAAACAAGATCCGCTCCGCATGCAAATAAAAAAAGTCTGGAGCCGAGCCAGGGGTCACAGCTGCACGTTTCCGAGCGGTTCAGTTCGCGCCGAAATCATCTCCAATCTAGCTGCCTTCGCATTCGTGGCTTCGGCTGCTGTTTCTTTACAAATCGAGTCCCAGAAGATCAGAAGATGACGTTCGAAGGGGAGTCGATCAAACAAAAAATATAAAACAAAACAATTTTGTTAGTCTTTATCTTTTTTTTTTGTTTGTTTTGTTTTTAATGCACTTCGTCCAGGTTGTGGAAAAGATTTCTGTGTTTTAAGAAAAAAAAAATCCTCCATAATGATGATGATGATGATATGAGGATATTTTCTAGGATGCTGTTTGAGTCGATGAGTTCTTGAGAATCTTGGAGTTTTATATATTCATCAGGTGAAGCTCAATGAGCACAAATTTCTCCTCCTGCTTCACATGGGAGGGACGATGAGACCAGCCATGGCTGCAAAATACACAAACACAAACACAATCAGCGACCAAAAACACACAATTAATTAGCTATTTTTGTTTGACTTAGTCTTACTTAGAAATACTGATAAAAGTCCACGTCCTAATCCAATTAGGATATTTGTTAAAAAAAAAAAGAAATCTATCTATCGAATAATAGTCGAATCAGACGAGATTTAAGCAACATGACAGTTCCAGATCCATCAAAAATGATTTCTCCTCCATAATTGTGTCTTAAATAATAATAATATATATATATAAATATTAAATTACAGAGTTGGTCTGGATGAGATCATCTAAAAAGTCAGCCCAGGGAATTTACAAAATATATATATATTTTAAATAAAATTTACAGCGTGATTGAGACATTATTACATTATGTTACATGTAATTTTTTTTAATCAAATTTACAAATTTACATTTTAGGTTTTTTTTTAAATCAAATTACATCATATCAAATCTGACCAAAAATTCTGGAAATTTTCTAAAAATATAAATATTTAAATATTTTATTAAAAGTAAGAAAGAAATTATTTTACATGAATATATCATTTTGGATTAATACTTACTTTAAAATTATAAAAGTATTATTTAACCCAAAAACGTTATTTTATTCCATTTTATTTAATTCTGAAATAAATAAATGTAAGAAATATTTCATATTTTTTATAGTTATGATTATAGATTAAATAGATTAGGACAGAAAAATAGAAAATAATCAAATTGAATTGTAAAATTAATTTAACATTTTAATTTTTTTGACGCTATTACATACTATACGATACTATACCATGCGATACAACTTGCAAGAGTAATTTTTTTAGCAATAAATTTGGAAAGAATTGTGAATATGGATAAACTTTCATTTATTAATTCTGTAGAAATTAAAAAATAGAAAAAATTATTTAAAATGAAACTTATCACAATAATAGTTTTGGGAAACAATATGGGTATGGATCAACATTAACCTTGAAATTTTGTAGAAAATTAAAAAATAAAATTTTTGTCATTTTTTTACATACATGAACATCAATCCCTATTACAGTGACAGATCAGGAAATAAATCTCGTAGTTATGGATCAACTTTGACCTTGAATATTTCTGTACGGTGTATTTTTTTGGTTTTGATTCATTTTTGTTGATTAGGACAATATGAGCCTAGGTGTTCTTAGGATCGTTCTCATTGGCTGAGAGGCAGGAGAGGGGTGGGGTGCTCACCCTGTAGACTGCTCCCATTGGTGCTGGTGCAGGTGGGGGGCGGGGAGGTCTGAGGCCGCACGACGGGGGCGAAGGCGCTCTTCTGTTTGACTGCAGAGATCATATGAACAGGAGAGAATGAGGAAGAGGAAGTAATGGAGGGGTAGAAAGAAGAAGAAGTGATGGATGCAAAAAAAGAAAATGCCAAAAAAAAGATGATGAAGAAGATAATAATGATGATGATGAAGATGATGAGGAAGGATCAATAGGGATGGTGAATGAAACAGACACACATGCAGGTGTCCATACACACACACACACACACACACACACACACACACACACACACACGGGTGAATGAATGAGTGAGTAGGTGATCGGGAGGACGCTCATGCTGGTTATTAGGGCTCGGATGAAGTACAAAGATACGACTGGAAGGGAGCAGGAGGATGGGGATGCGAGAGGATGCTACCGGAATGGCAAAGTTGATCCATAACTCACATAATCCATAAGTTACATCTTTTATAGCACATCACACACAATTCTTAAGAAACAGCTCACATTGAACACAGCATTAATGAGAAAAAAACAGCTTGTCTTTCAATACAGGCACACAGAAATGAAAAGGAAAAAAAACATGACACCAAACATGCAGAACAAAAAAAACTACCTGGTGAATCAACCCACGATGCATGATTGCGTTTCAGAATACAGATTAGCCGAAAGCACATTCCTCCTTGAAATGCTAAATCTATTTTCCCAGCCAAGTCCTTTGTGCTAAAAGCAAATGAAATAAAACCCTGTCGCTTTGCTCGCCACCGTGACTGCCAACCATATGCCAATCAAATGAAACACGAGCACTGTGGACAGAATATATGAACTGAGTTACAACAACTCAAGTACTTAAATGCACAGCTCCATTACCCAAGAGGGCGTATTACACATTCGGCCCATTCCGACTTGCCTAAGTAGAAGCATGTTGTTTGAATTTCATGCCATTGACGTATAAATTATAAAGCAATGTGAAAGGAGAATCAACACTGGCAGCTCGCATTCAGCTTAGACACTGAGCAGCATGAAAGGCATGTTAATGTGTTAGTGAGGATGAGGATGAGGAGGAAGATGAGCATGAGTGGCAGTAATTAGTGATGGCGAGACTTTTGCAAAGCCGAAACCGTCTCTTCCTGATCTAGCAACCAGCTAGACAACATTGGATTTTGTAGCCTCCTTGTAGGGGCACCCAAGCTTTGGATGTAGGAAATGGGTCAGATATCAGATACAGCCCAACAAGTGTACAGATAAATGACCAAACCACACCTCTACCTGTAAATTACTGATGCACCAGTACAGAGGTAAACTTGATAAACACCTTTATAGGTAAATTACTGGAAAATTATCAATGACAGACTATCAATAGGTCAAAAGGTAAACATATAGTATACACCATCCCAGATATACAATAAAAGCTCCAGTGCTAGTAGACTACAGAAACACCTGCAAAGGTAAAATCCTGCAGGACCTCCTCAGGTAGACTACAGACACATCGATATAGGTAGGATACAGAAAAACCCCTTCAGATCGACTACAAATAAATACTGGAAACACCCATACAAATAGAAAACACCACTTGGCCAGATAGACTACAACAACCCTTGTGCCAGTAGACTGCAGAAACAATTGTACAGGTAAAATACTCCAGCACCTACACAGGTAGACTATAGATACATTGAAGTAAGACGAATACAGAACCCCTTGTTCAGATCAACTACAAGTAAGGTACTGGAAACACCCATAAAAGTGGGCTAGACCTCCTGGTCTGTGGTCTGGTAACACCCATGCCAGGTAGATTATACCTGGACAGTTGATTATAGAAGCACCTGTTTAGGAAAACTACCAGTCAACTATGGCAACACATGGACAGGAAGACGAAAAAAAGCCACCTGCAAAGTTAGACTGTAGCACCACTTGTGCAGATAAAGTACCGTAACCTGTTACATCTGTTCAGGAAAACTACATAAGCACTTCAACAAGCAAACTCTACCTGTACCTTTGCAGGTCTAGAACCTTGTCACAGATACCTCAAGTCATGTAGTCACCAAATACCTCAAACAACACATAAACAAATAACTACATCTTCTAGGATCTTTGTTGTTGTACATGTCGACTACAGCAACAACTGTACAGGTATTCTATAGCCATGCTGCTATTGATCTGCTTTTATTGTTGCTTTGTTATAATGCTAGGGTCGTGTTTACTCACTTGCGTAGGGCGAGTTGGCAGTGGATCCATTGAGGAAGCTGGGTGAACCAGGCACACCGAGGTTGGTCATGCCGGCGGCTCCGTAGCCATTCATGGTGGAGGTGATGGTGTTGTAGTTGGACTGCTGAGGCGTGGAGCTCGGCACATAGCCACGAGGAGACACGCTGTTGGAGTTACGTGAATAACCTACAGCATGGGACACAAGCAGCAGGCTTAGAACAGACTTTGTTATTAGAACTAAGTATGTTGTTATAGTACATTTTTATAAGCTATGATAGCCGAATGTATCCACTGCAAACATGTAGGCCTAACCAGGACACACCGTTCGGATGTGTGTGTTGAGGGAGAGAAAAAAAGTGAGAGAATGAGAAAGAGTGTCAGTGCTGCCCTTCCACTTATCCTCCTAACATGTGTTTCCCATTCTCTCTGTCTCTCTCTCTCTGTCTCTCTCCTCATGTCCTGCTGAATTTCTCAGCAGGAAGGCCACTGATGGAGTGCTGGCCTGCTGGCTGAGTGTCAAGAAGAAAGAGAACGCCAAGACACACACACACACATACACACACACATGCATGAGCTCAAACTAAAGCCAAGCTTGCAGAGTCTTCACATTGTCCAAATCCTGAATACTGACAGGTGGAGCTGGACTATCTCATGTGTGTTCAGTAATCTGATCTACTTCATTCTTATACAATGACAGCATATGAGGACATGGCACCTTGACGTCCACACACACCTTCTCAGAGAGGTCATAGCATGGATGCTTGCAACCAGGACAAGAAGTAAAGTGAAAAACATGGACGTCATCATGTGGTACTTCATTCTTGAGATGAGGAAATAATTAAATAATGCTTTAGAGATGAAGCAATATCTTCAAAATAATAGTGTGGCCAATTTTACACCAAGATCAGGCAATATGGTTATCTGAACTTCAGTCCTTTAGTTCTGTGCTTGAGGTAAAGATGTAAGGGAAGCAATTACAGCTACTAGTTTTGCACTACCTAAATCATCATAAAATGGTTAAACAGTTTCGGAAACATTGATTTTTAATCCTGAATTTTGATTAGATTTTGTCATAATATAAGAAAATATCGCAGACCAATACAGTACCAGCAAAACTCCCAGCCTTTTCAACAATCTTTTCTACACTTATCTGGCCACAGGTTTCAGAATCTGAAAGGCTGCTATCTCATTGGCTCCCAGCAGTGTATACATACTTACACAATGAACTTTTGATTGTGTTATGTTTTTAAATGTTATTTGAGAATTTTGAGAAAAATCTTTGGTTATTTGCAATGTGTCAAATAGACTCTTCCTCTGAAAGTAGATGGTTCCTGGCCTCATCTAGTACCAGAAAGTACCAGAGCGGGTACAGTTCTGGTTATAAGACTAGCATAACCCTTGCAGAAGTCAAATGTACGTTTTTAGTTCTTCTTAACATGGTTTGTTTGAAAGATCAATAGCTTAACAAATGGTTTAAAATCAGCTGAATAGTAAGAGGAAACAGCAGATGAAACAGAGCCAACTGTTTAAATCAGCATATATACAGTACAAAGTATAAGAGCCCTTGTGTGTGTGTGTGTGTGTGTGTGTGTGTGTGTGTGTGTGTGTTTTAGGGTGCTTTTATGCTCTTTTCCCATGACCTCATGGGGTTCTGTAGGTGTTCTTTCCTGTCTGAATGAGGAAAGCAGATGAGCAGCGAGAAGGATGAGCAAGAAGAGAGAGAAAGAGAGAGAGAGGCATCAAGGGAATGAATGTTTTTTTCTGTCTCCCTCCATCTCCTCTCTCCTCCTCTATCATAAACGGAATGATCTGTTCATCTCTCTCTTCCTGTCAGTGTGAGACAGAGCTGGTAGATGAAGAGAACCATGGCTCCTCTGTGCGGATATTGAAACAATTTCCTTCTCTTACACACACTTCCTTGTATTATATAGCTACGAATGTCCTTAAAATCTTGTGCAGGTCTTTCACAAATTTGTAGCTCATGGGACTAATTAAACATGAGGTAATAATTACATTGTCCTTTATATGTGTCACTGCATCATCCTTAGGGGAAGCAGGATTGTTGTCCAGACAACATCTACAGTCCCCAGGACACTGATGTGTGAACAAGTCCCCATAAATGGATGGGGAAAAAAAATAACACACACACATATTTACAATCAATCCTAAATCCTAACCTTCGGGAACATGACCAGACCTCAAACTCTGGAACCGGTGTCATAACCTCTGGAACCCAAATCATAACCTCTGGAACCCGATCAGATTGAACCTCTGGAACCCAAACAGTCCACAACCTCTGGAACCCAAACAGTCCATAACCTCTGGAACCTGATCAAACATTAACCTCCAGAGCCCAAATCTTAACCCCTGGAACCTGATCAGACATTAACCTCTGGAACCTGATCAGATTCAACCTCTGGAACCAAATCAGACATTAACCTCTGGAACCCGAATCTTATCCTTTGGAACCTGATCAGATTTATCCTCTGGAACCCAAACAGACCTTATCCTCTGGAACCTGATCAGACATATCCTCTGGAACCTGATGATGAGTAACCTCTGGAACCTGATCAGACTCTTGAACTCAAATCTTCATCTTTGGAACCCAAACAGACATTAACCTCTGAAACCTAAATCTTAGCGTCTGGAACTCAGCACACCTCTTACTCTCAGTTACCTAACCTTAACCTCAACAACTTCAATTTTAAACACTGTTACGCTAACTTTTAACCTTTTTGGTTCTTTGGCACTTTTCATTATGGAATCTGGTAAAAAACATTCCCAGCAGTACCATGCCATATGCCTTGGGAAAACGTTTCCCTACAAGCAACTAAATGCAGCATGAATGGCTGTGTGT
>JAUCMX010000016.1:22113228-22135628 GCA_033459395.1 Hemibagrus guttatus | reverse complement strand
CTCACTCACTCCGGAGTGTCCTAGTGCTCACTTCTCGACCCAGAGCACAGAGAAGGTTTTAAAACAGGAAGTCGGGGGCGAGAGAGAGAGAGAGAGAGAGAGAGGAGAGAGAGAGAGAGAGAGGGGAAAAGGAGAGAGAGAGGAGGAGAGAGAGAGGAAGAGAGAGGGAAGAGAAGGGGAGAGAGAAGAGAGAGAGAGAGAGAGAGAGAGAGAGAGAGAGAGAGAGAGAGCGAGAGAGAGATTCTGGGGAGAGTGAGTGCTAAAAAAACACTCTCCGGAAACTGAATGGAAATGTAATCAGCTCACGCTGTAACTCTGGAGTATGAACTTTCTCAAAAAACATTCGGATTCAGACGGATGTTTCAGCGTGTGCACATGGAGCTAGCGTCTCACGCTAACAACAGATCATTAATAAAAAGCTTTCTGAGAACAGGTCACTTCAGACAAGACGATGTTAGCATTATGCTCTTTTTTTATAGTGTGTTAGCGTAATTATAAAGCCACGACTCTGAGGGCTGCTCTTACGCTACGTTGCTAGCCGTATCAATGTCCTTAGAGTCAAAATTAGCCGTTTCTTTGTAATTAAGCACTAACATAACCTAGAGTTTGAGCTAAAAATGAGCGAAACAAAGCTAATCTAGACTATGGTGTGTGTTATGAAGTCTTGTCTTCATTAAAAAATAAAATCCTAAAGTTAAATTCTATTCTAGATGAATATTTTTCACTTTCTGACTCATAATTCTGAAGATGGCAAAATGTTATGTAATGTAATGTAATTAATCATTATTCCGATGCTATACTAGCTAGCTTCATAGCTGGGGAAACAGCTTCTAGTAAATAGACAGATACATGCTAATCTGACATTTTTTGAAAGAGAAAAGTACAGTTTACTATTGCTTGAAATAACTAGTAGCTAATTAGCTGCTAGCAAACAGACGGACATGTTAGCAGTTAGCTATTCAGGCAGCTGGGCTGAGTTTTTTATATATATATATATATATATAGGTTATGAGAGAACAAATATACTTGTGCTAGCAACCAGACGATCTAACATCATCTAAACAGCTATGGTTATATTTCAAAACACGGAAGACACGGCTAGCTAGATATCTGAAGACAAGGGGAAATTTTAATGATTTAATTAATTACTTTTATTCATCTATAATAAATATCATTATTATGGTCTATGATTTTACTAGCATAATACTAGCATTTTTAAGTTGCATGAGACCTCTGGAGAAAAATTTTATATTTTGAGAGAGAGCGGGGGAGAGAGAGAGAGAGATGTAAGGAGAGAGAGACAGAGAGACAAATAGAGAGAGAGAGAAATAGAGAAAGAGAGAGAGAGCGCTGTAGAGAGACAGAACTCCTCATGTTGAAAGTCTCCCTCTCCATCGAAAACTTATTAAAACAACATCAATTATTAATGTCCATCTAGAGCCAAGAGTCAGTTATTAGTTTCACAGCCTCTCTCTCTCTCTCTCTCTCTCTCTCTCTCTTTCTCTCTCTATCTCCGTCTCGTCTCTCTGCTCTTATAAAGTAGGTAAAGATAATGAGCTGAGCGGAGTCTCTGTTGTAAGCCGTCACCTCATTACATCGGCCTGCCATCAATTACAAGAGGAGTGTGTGGCCCTGTCACTCGCCTAATGTGCCTCCGACACAGTGTCAGGAATTACTGCTGCCCCTAAATACACCTCCCTCTCTCCCTCCCTCTCTTTCTCTCTCTCTCTCTCTCTACATCCCTCCTGAAAACTATTACACTAAATAAACAGCAAATCAGTACTACATAACATCTGTATTTTATTCCTTTTCATAGTTGTCAAAGTTAGCGCTTGTGTTTTAGCTTTCTTTTCTCTCACAAACTCAAAGCAAGGCAGTCTGTCCATCCGTGGAGGCACACTTGGACTGGAGACTCCTTCCAGGAAACGTATTTGAAAATAATAATTAAAAGAAAATAATCAACAGGAAAGAATGTTGTATGGAAAGAAATTCGCAGCTAGGTCAGTCGTTAGCTTAACATTAGCTCAAGGCTAGTTGTTCAACATGAAAAGAAAATGGAGGAATTTCAGAACGACGCATTTCACACAACTTTGGCTCTACTAGTTGACGGATGAAAGACTGAAGCTCGCTTTGCTGAAGTGCTACAGTGTGAGCAAGAAGAAACTAGCATAAGCTAGCTAAGTGTAGCATCACGCCAGGGAGTAAGGTGATACACAGCGAGGACACACAGCACTGTTCTACCTGCAGGTGTGAAGAGAAATACCGTCACTTTAACTCTGACCTATCTCTCTATCTCTTCTTCTTCTCTTTCTCACACACACACACTCTCTACACGCTCCACACACACCTTTCCCTGTAGTCTGGCACTTATTACACTAGTCAAGAAGAAGAAGAAGAAGAGCTCCATTTCAGAGGTGGTTTTTTTTTTTTTTAAAAAACGCAGTGTTTCCAGCTAGCCTTTTTTTTTTTTTTTTTTTTTAAAGTTACTAAATAGTTTGAAGGCAAGGGGCGGAGTCAGCACTATGTATGTAGCGGACACCCATTTTCCCTATATAAAGCTAATGGAACACTCTGGAATCACATGACCCTAAAAGGACGTCTCTAGAAATCTAAAATTTCATGATTTAAAACTAAATCATGGAGAATCAGTCCTACAAAAACAAACATGCCTTCTGTATCATTTCAGGAACATGAGCAGAGAGATGATCTTCATATTCAGGCCTCACTTTTCGCCTGAACCCTAAAGCATTTATCCAGATTTACGACCAACAATAAAGGTGTGTGTGTGTGTGTGTGTGTGTGTGAGAGAGAGAGAGAGACCACCTAGCCAGTTCTTAGAGAATGGGACTCTCCTTGGCTCTGCTACATGCTATTAATAATTCACAGGCCAAGATGGCAATTACAGGACCATGTACAATCAAACTAAATATTTAATAAGGCACTAAAACAGTGCCGTATTTTCGTCTGTCTCTCTCTCTCTCTCTCTCTCTCTCTCTCTCTCACTCTCTGTCATAAGAACATACAGTTTTTATATCCGAAAGCATCTTTTACAGTCCTCCTGACATGCAGCAACTTCATATTACAGTGTATGTCATATTATGTCTATATTTCATATTCTAACTTCATATTACAGTCCATGTTAAAAAAAAAAGATATGACTCGAATTTTACTCCGTGAGCAAATAAACGTAAAGGATATTTAATGTTATACACTTCAGAGCGTTTTTTGATTATGCAAACAGGTAGGTTTTGAGCAGTGAGAGGCCACGCCTCCTTTAATAGGATTGACAGATAAAGAGGCCATGCCTCCTTTTAATAGGATTGACAGATAAAGAGGCCACACCTCCTTTAATAGGATTAGCAGGCAAAGAGGCCACACCTCCTTCAGTAAGATTGACAGACAAAGAGGCCACATCTCCATCAGTAAGACTGACAAATAAAGATTGACAGATAAAGAAGACACACACCTTTCAGGAAGACTGACAGATAAGGGGGCCACACCTCCTTCAGTTGAACTGACAAATAGAGGCCACACCTCCTTCAGTAAGATTGACAGACAAAGAGGCCACACCTCCATCAGTAAGACTGACAAATAAAGAGGCCACACCTCCTACAGTAAAACTGACAAATAAAGAGGCCACTCCTCCTTCAGTAGAGCTGACAGATAGAGTCCATATTTCCTTTGATATGATTGACAGATAAAGAGGCCACACCTCCTTCAGTAGGACTGACAGATAAAGATGACACACCTCCTTCAGTAAGATTGACAGACAAAGAGGCCACACCTCCATCAGTAAGACTGACAAATAAAGAGGCCACACCTCCTACAGTAAAACTGACAAATAAAGAGGCCACTCCTCCTTCAGTAGAGCTGACAGATAGAGTCCATATTTCCTTTGATATGATTGACAGATAAAGAGGCCACACCTCCTTCAGTAGGACTGACAGATAAAGATGACACACCTCCTTCAGTAAGATTGACAGACAAAGAGGCCACACCTCCATCAGTAAGACTGACAAATAAAGAGGCCACACCTCCTACAGTAAAACTGACAAATAAAGAGGCCACTCCTCCTTCAGTAGAGCTGACAGATAGAGTCCATATTTCCTTTGATATGATTGACAGATAAAGAGGCCACACCTCCTTCAGTAGGACTGACAGATAAAGATGACACACCTCCTTCAGTAAGACTGACAAATAAAGAGGCCATACCTCCTTCATTGGGACATATAATGAGGTCATGCCTCCTTCAGTAAGATTGACAGATAAAGAGGACACACCTCCTTCAAGAAGACTGACAGATATAGAGGCCATACCTCTTTCACTTGAACTGACATATAGAGGCCACACCTGCTTCAATAGGATTGACAGACAAGGAGGCCACACCTCCTTCAGTAGGACAGATAATGTGGATACACCTCCTTCTGTATGATTGACAGGCAAAGAGGCCACACCTCTGTTATTAGGACAGATAAAGAGGCCACACCTCCTTCAGTAGGACAGATTAAGAGGCCACACCTCCTTCAGTAGGACAGATAATTAGGTCACGCCTCCTTCTATATGACTGACAGACAAAGAGGCCACACCTCCATCAGTAAGACTGACAAATAAAGAGGCCACACCTCATTTCATAAGAGTGACAAATATAGAGGCCACATCTCCTTTACTGGGATGGAAAGACACAGGAGAAACACTAAGTCCACACCTCTGTTACTGAGACTGAGAGAAAGACAGACAGACAGACAGACAGATAGAGAGATAGAGAATGAAAAAGAGAGATTGACCGAAGTAGAGAGAAAGACAGAAAGAGATAGTTAGATAGAGACAAAGTAATAAGTAGAAACAGAGAGAGACAGGTGAAAAAAAGAGAAATTAAGAGAATGAGTTCAGCTGGAGGAGAGAACAAGAGAAAAAAGCAGATTAAGATAAAGAAATGGAGAGAAGAAAATCCAAAGGAAGATAAATGAAAAATTAAGGGAAATATTTTAAGGAGAGAGAGAGAGAGAGAGAGAGAGAGAGAGAGAGAGAGAGAGAGAGAGAGAGAGAGGGGATGGAAAGTCAGGGAGAAAAAGAGAGAGACATAGAGTGAGTAAGAGAGAAAAATGGACAGATAGAGACAGATAGAGAAAAAACGTGTGTGTGTGTGTGTGTGTGTGTGTGTGTGTGTTACTCTCTGTCACACAGCTGTTTCAGTCAAAATCAATTCCTCAACTAAAGCACAGGCACAAATCCTGGAGCGCAGAGCAACAGGACGAACGCAACCAATCACTCGTTTACATCTGTGTGTGTGTGTGTGTGTGTGTGTGTGTGTGTGTGTGTGTGTGTGTGTGTGTATTTTCCTGAGTAAACCAGCGATCCTTCTGTTTTTTACTTAGTGTGGAAAAAATACAAGACATCCACTTACACACACACACACACACACACGCACACACACCTTCTCACACTATACACATGCTTACTTTCACATGCTACTTACACACATATCTTTCCAGACCAACACACACACACACACACACACACACACACAGTCAGGTTTGTTGAGGTCCCCTGGCTGCAGTTTGCACTCCGTTTCCATGGAAAAGTACATATTTGTCTCACCGCATGACATAATGCACATTTGGAAGAGGAAGTGAAATATGTACGGACAGTGACCTCATAGTGAGAGCGCAGATCAGACTCGAGTGTGTTTCTTCACCCCCCCTCCATACACACACACGGAATCAGTGTTCATCATGTGCTTTAAAGCCCTGACACAGTCACACAGTCCTCCAGTACAGGAAACAGATCCAGATTTCCTGCTTTTCCCATGTCTGAGACCTTCACCTCTAAGCTCTGACACTGGAGACTCCTTCCTTAAAGGAGAAGTTCACTTTCAGAACAAACATCAACAAATAATTTACTCGCCCGCTTGTCATCCAAGATGTTCATGTCTTTCTTTCTTCAGTTGTAAAGAAATTATGTTTCTTGAGGAAAACATTTCAGGATCATTTTTCTCCATATAGTGGACTTCAATGGCTATGAACTTCCAAAATGTAGTTTAAATGCAGCTTCAAAGTGTTCTAAACGATCCTAACTGAGGAAGAAGCCTCTTATCTAGCCAAACCAGCAGTCATTTTCTTAGAAAAATAGTATTTTTCCAAGAAAAATACAAAAAAACTGTATACTTTTTAACCACAAAAAAGTGCTCGTCTAGCACTAGCTCTGGGATGCGCGTCCGTGATGCTACGTACTACGTAATCACGTCGAATGGTCACGCGTGACGTAGGTGGAGCTACAGACCCGGTGTTTACAAAGCGGACGTGCAAAGACCATAGAAGTGCAAATAAGTCGAACGCTCTTTACTAACAAAGAGGTACATATAACTTTGTGTCATTCCACACCTACGTCACGCGTCACCTTCCGACGTGATTACGTAGTACGTAGCGTCGCGGATGCGCATTCCAGAGCTAGCGCTAGACGAGCTTTTGTGGTTAGAAAGTATACAACATTTTTTCGAAAAAAATTAGCGATGTTTTGGCTTGATAAGAGACTTCTGAGTTGGGATCGTTTAGAGCTCTTTGAAGCTGGCACCATTGAAGTCCACCATATGGAGAAAGAATCCACTGAGATGTTTTCCTCAAAAAACATAATTTCTTTACAACTGAAGAAAGAAAGACATGAACATCTTGGATGATGATGGGGTGAGTCAATTATTTGTAGATTTTTGTTCTGGAAGTGAACTTCTCCTTTAAATCCGAACATCTCCTCACACTAAACGTAGCCACGTCAACAATTACACACTTTTTTCCCCTTGGTCAAGCAGTATTGAATCCTGTTTATGTTGATCATCAGATATCGAAAATCCCTGTCTAAGTTGTTACTATAGAAAGCTTCGTATAACTTCGTATAAACCTTCTTGCGTAACTCTCCGAGACAACAAATCACCACCTTCTGAGCAACACACCAGCCTCTATTATGTGAGGAAGATTTGGTCCAGTGCACACGTGCGAGGCCTGAGAGACGTGTCTTCCTATAGAATTGACAGACGACAAACTTTCCATCACTCTATTGCGCTCTCTCTCTCCCGATAAAACACCATCCTTTCTCCGTGCAACACCTCGCCTTTCATCCTGTCCGGTCTATCAAGACAAGAGAGAAAATAAAAAAAAACACAAAGAAAAACCTCCTTCCTGATGCGGTTAGACTGACAGTTTCATCCAGTCCCTCCTCGAGCTGTCGCTCGCTTCCGAAGCAATCGCTCGCTTGGATTTAAATACAGCCTATAATAGCCCTCCATCTATCAGAGAGGCCGAACACCTATTCTTAGACACATACATTAGCCCTTGGCCCAGATAGGAATGTCACCAGATTAAACATCCAATTTGTTAACCGGAGCGGGCTAGAGGTGCTGCTTCTTGACAGGACTTACAAACAAGTCCAAATGGCCCCATTTTTCACGCTGGATTTTTTTTTTTCTCCCCTTCTCTTACAAGATGGCTAAACTGTGAGGAAGGAAACGTGTGGAGGAATGATGGACGAGAAAAGCTAGGAAAAGGAAGGTGAAGGAGCTGCTTGGTGGTGGTGGTGGTGGTGGTGGTGGTGGTGGTGGTGAAGGAGGTGGTTGTGGTGGGATTAAGGAGGTTGTGGTGAAGTAGGTGGTTGGTGGGGGTGGTGAAGGAGGTGGTGGTGGGATTAAGGAGGTGGTGGTGGTGCTGGTGGTGAATGAGATGGTGGTGGTGGGATTTAGGAGGTGCTTGGTGGTGCTGAAGAAGCTGCTTGGTGGTGGTAAAGGAGGTGGTTGGTGGGGTGGTGAAGGAGGTGGTGGTGGGATTAAGGAGGTGGTGGTGGTGGTGGTGGTGAATGAGGTGATGGTGGTGGGATTTAGGAGGTGATTGATGGTGGTGAAGAAGCTGCTTGGTGGTGGTAAAGGAGGTGGTTGGTGGGGTGGTGTAGGAGGTGGTGGTGGGATTAAGGAGGTGGTGGTGGAGGGATTAAGGAGGTGGTGGTGGTGGTGGTGTTGGTGAAGGAGGTGGTGGTGGGATTAAGGAGGTGGTGGAGGGATTAAGCAGGTGGTGGTGGTGGTGTTGGTGAAGGAGGTGGTGGTGGGATTAAGGCAGGTGGTGGTGGTGGTGTTGGTGAAGGAGGTGGTGGTGGGATTAAGCAGGTGGTGGGGTGTTAAGGAGGTGGTGGTGGGATTAAGCAGGTGGTGGAGGGATTAAGGAGGTGGTGGTGGTGGTAGTGGTTGGTGAAGGAGGTGGTGGTGGGATTAAGGAGGAGGTGGTGGTGGTGGTGGGTGGTGGTGGTGGTGGTGGTGGGATTAAGGAGGTGGTGGAGGGATTAAGGATGTGGTAGTGGTTGGTGTTGGTGAAGGAGGTGGTGGTGGGATTAATGAGGTGGTGGAGGGATTAAGGAGGTGGTGGTAGTGGTGTTGGTGAAGGAGGTGGTGGTGGGATTAAGCAGGTGATTGGTAGTGGTGGGTGGTGGTGGCGTATTAATGAGGTGGTTGGTGGTGGTGAAGGAGCTGCTTTGTGGTGGTGGTGGTGGTGGTGTTGGTGGTGTGGTGGTGGTGGTGGTGGTGGTGGATTAATAAGGTGATTGGTGGTGGTGAAGGAGCTGCTTGGTGGTGTTGGTGTTGGTGGTGGTGGTGGTGGTGGTGGATTAATGAGGTGATTGGTGGTGGTGAAGGAGCTGCTTGGTGGTGTTGGTGGTGGTGGTGGTGGTGGTGGTGGTGGTGGTGGATTAATGAGGTGATTGGTGGTGGTGAAGGAGCTGCTTGCTGGTGGTGGTGGTGGATTAATGAGGTGGTTGGTGGTGAAGGAGGTGGTTAGTGGGGGTGGTGTTGTGTTGTGATTTATCCCTCACTTTATCTGTCAGACAAATGTTTCTCTTTATGGCCATTACTATTCCGAACCGGCGGCTGCCATCGCAAGACTAATATAATGCGTGAAGTATTTAATTAAGGATCGGTGCGGGGAAGCCGCTTACGTCTCGCTTTATTGGAGCAAAATTAAAAATAACTCCTGCATTTGAATAACAGCCCGGGGGCTGCCTCTCAGCCATGGCGGTTTAATATCGCTTATGCCACTTTAACCTTTCTGAGTGCCGGGGCCGTCATTTTTGTGACGCACACACACACACACACACACACACACACACACACACACACACACACACACACACACACATACACACTCAGAGCACGGCTCTCGAATAAGTTTATTGAGCAGCCATCTTTTGTCTCACTTAATAAACTAGGAAGAGAAGTACCTTCAGGTTACATTAGTTTTTGTGTGTCACTAATTTTATTGCAAACACACACACACACACACACACACACACACACACAATTTAAAAAACCCCAAAAAAAAACAATTCTCAAACACTTTTACAAAGCAGCCATCTTCTGTCTCCTTTAATAAGCTAAGAAGAGAAGCACCTTCGGGTTATGCTAGTTTTTGTTGTTTGGCACTAATTTTATTGCATGTTTGTGAATAAAATGAGACACACACACACACACACACACACACACACGCACACGCATATTCACACTTACAAACTAACATCCAATTACAAGTAGGTTAACAGAGCAGCCATTTTCATGCTAATCAATAACCTAGCAAGAGAAGGATCTCCAGGTCATGCTAGTTTTACTGTGTGCGGCTAATTATATTGCATATTTTGTGAAGAAATAACAGAGGCATACGCACACACTTCGACACCTTCACACTTTCAAATTAACAAACAATTAAAAGCTATTTTTTTTTATACATAACAGCCATTTTCCTGTCACTCTTTTTACGCTAAGCGTCTTCAGGGCATGCTACATATGGTCACTAATTTTACCCTAACATTTAAAAGGGAAAAGTTCAGAAGAAGCAATAAGAGGCAGTATGCTAGATATGTTGTTCTAAGACGGATCCGGTGATGCAATCCTCACAAAGTAAATGCAATTTGGTTCGTAGCAGCTCTGAAGTGCAGCTGAACGCCGGGCATATTGTGCGGTTTTAATTAAACGCGACAGCAGTGAAAATAATAAGAGAGAGAACAAGCAAACGAGCATGGCAAGCGAGAAACGGCGAAACTAACAGCGAAAGATGATCCGAAAAAGAGCAAACGCAGCTCTGCGGTTTTCCAGGACGAAGAGAATGAGATAGAGAGAACGAAAAAAAAAAAAACAATTCCAGATGCAGGTTTTAAAATCTCAGTGCCGAGATGGTCCGTATTATCCATCTGTTTGGCACACCTCTCTGCTGCGCTGGAGAGACGGTCACGGACAAGGTGAACTGACACACTCTCTCTCTCACACACACACACACATCCAACTCCACCATCTGGCTCTGAATTGGCTTGGATAATACCAAGCACGCGTTCAAGCTCGAGACAAGACGCACAACACGCACCATCTTCTCCCATTGCCTAATGAAGGAGTGCTTTCAAGAGCCTTGATGAGCAACGGATGGTGTGTGTGTGTGTGTGTGTTGTTGTTGTTGTTGATGTATGTGAGCTTCGTGATTTGCATTCGGTCCTTGTTTCGGTAATTTCAAGTGCCTTGTTGATACCAATCCCTTGTTAGGACTTCACGGTTCCGAAAGCATCTTCAAGCATGCCTCACTTTTTGGAGATTCACAAAGTTACCATGATCTCTAATAAGACTGTAAGGAAACACTGCATGGATCTTTTACGGTTTAGAAAAACAGTTTTTGGACCAAGCCGCTGCTCTGACTGAAATATACAGTACTTTTTGTTGGGAGAAGGTAAAGATTTTACCGCAAAAACCCTACATCTAGTGTCTCAGTGTCTCGGTCTCTTCCATGCTAACAGCAGTGTAAAAAATTTCGTTAAAAAATGGCTTCGACTAATTAAGACCACGCGTAATTTAGCGGGCTGTAGAAAACCGTTGACATCAGTTAAAGATCCATGCAGCCAAGAGACATCAGCAAAACACGTTTTCACCTAATGCTTTCTGTTTGACGGACAGCCGTAAGAATCTTAGAACCTCCTTTTTCTTTCAGGAATTTACATTCTGTAAGCATGCCCCAGCCTTAATACGTCGAATTTGCACACTTTGTTCTGGACAGCTGAGTAAATTTACACGACACACTCTCAGATTCTGTATTGATTTATAGGACGAGGGCCTCTTGAGACTCGGTATGCGTGCAAACCTGGTAGTGCGGCCATTAAACCCCATACAGATACAGTACACTTGCTTTAAGCACTATAGGAAGACCTAGTGTTGATGGAGGATAAACTGTGAGATGTCAGGGATCTTGATCAAGGGCCCCTTCATGGTGCTCTGGGATTCAAATCTTAACCATGCCCCTTTATTTGCGAAATTGGTTAGGTTAGCAAGAGTTGGCTTGGTCAGGGGGATGCAGTGGCTTTTTTGTTGGGTTTTTATTGGCTTGGGGCTTTCTTTCAAAAAAGGGGGTTTTTTTCCCCAGGGGGGTTTTTTTCCAGGGTTTTCTTACTCATGGCTGTGATGCTATCGTAAGCCACACTTTTTTGAAATATCTTTGGTTGATACAACTCCAGTGGTGCAGGGTTAGCATTCGAAGGCTTTCTTGTGACTAGAAAATCTTTCTGAATCTCATTTTGTCCTAAAATTCAAGCTGACAAAGGATAAGAAAAACGCTAAAAGCTCAACAATGCCGGTGCAAAGTCTGAAAAACGAGGCCAAGAAAGTCCTGACACTTGTTTGCTGCTTCCTCCTGAATCTGGTCGGAATTTCACGGTCTTGCGTTTTCAACCCTGTCAATTATTCATCATGCATATTTTAAAGAGGCTACAAAGCTATCCTGAGGAGAAATGCTAATGAAGGATTTTAAAGTGTTGTCTAGCCCGCTATATTGCTGCATCTCAGCCACATCGATTAATCAGATGCTACGAGGCATGGTTATCTAAATACATCAGTTTCCTCTAAATGGATATTGATATTTTCATCATGTGAAACGGTGGATGCTGAATCTAAAGGTTACGCACTGTAGAAGAGCCCTTTTTATCCAGCAGAGACGAACGATTTTTAAGAGTTTGCACGAGTTCTTAAGGGTGAGGGCGATGTTTTTCCCATAGCTTTAATCACAAATTCATTCATATGCAACGCAGCGAAACCACTACAGCTCATTAGGATTCGAACAAATTTGCATATGATTTGTTATTTTGATTATTTGTATTCTATAACCTGAATTATTTCGTTTCGTATATACTTAAGTAGTGCATAGGAACATGTCATCATAAACATACTAAAGCCACACTGAGGTCATAAACCATTATGCTGTGTCCAATACAATGGTCATATACCATATACCATCATACTGGCCACTATCAGTGGCCTTGCACCATCATAGGGTCCACTATAGTATGGTCTAACATCATCATACTGCCCACTATACTATGGTTATACATTATAGTACTGTCCACTGTACTGTGATCATACACCATTATACTGTCCACTGTTGTATGGTCTTAGACTATCATGCTGTCCACTATACTGTGATCATACACCATCATACCGTCCACTACACTGTGATCATACACCACCATACTATCCACTACACTATGGTCTTACACCATTCTAGGATCCACTATACAGTGGTCTTATACAATAATACTGTCACTATTGAATGGTCACAGACCATCATACCGTCCACTATATTATGGTCTTACGCCATCATATCATCCACTATACTGTGGTCTTACACCATCATACTGTCCATTATACTGTGGTCTTACACCATCATACCATACACTATACTGTGGTCTTACACCATCATACTGTCCACTATCAGTGGTCTTGCACCATCATAGGGTCCACTATAGTATGGTCTAACATCATCATACTGCCCACTATACTATGGTTATACATTATAGTACTGTCCACTGTACTGTGATCATACACCATTATACTGTCCACTGTTGTATGGTCTTAGACTATCATGCTGTCCACTATACTGTGATCATACACCATCATACCGTCCACTACACTGTGATCATACACCACCATACTATCCACTACACTATGGTCTTACACCATTCTAGGATCCACTATACAGTGGTCTTATACAATAATACTGTCACTATTGAATGGTCACAGACCATCATACCGTCCACTATATTATGGTCTTACGCCATCATATCATCCACTATACTGTGGTCTTACACCATCATACTGTCCATTATACTGTGGTCTTACACCATCATACCATACACTATACTGTGGTCTTACACCATCATACTGTCCACTATCAGTGGTCTTACACCATCATACTGTCCACTATCAGTGGTCTTACACCATCATAGCATCCACTATACTATGGTCTTACACCATCATATCATCCACTATCAGTGGTCTTACACTGCCATACTGTCCACTATAGTGTGGTCTTACACCATTCTACTATCCACTATACTGGGGTCTATACAATAGTACTGTCCACTATTGAATGGTCATAGACCATCATACGGTCCACTATATTATGGTCTTACACCATCATACCATACACCATCATACCGTCCACTACACTGTGATTATACACCATCATATTGTCCACTATAGTATGGTCTTAAACCTTCATACCATCCACTGTATTGTGGTCATACACCACCGTACTATCCACTGTAGTATGGCCTGAGACCATTATACCGTCCACTACACTGTGATTATACACCATCATACTGTCCACTATTCTGTGATCACACACTGTCATACTGTCCACTATACTGTGGTCTTACACCATCATATCGTCCACACCACCGAGCCCAACACCACCATCCTGTCTAGTACTGTCATAAACCATACTATCTTCTATGCAATGGTCAAACATCACTCTACTGGTCATACACCATCATACTATCCACTATACTATGGTCAGTCGTTACAATACTGCCCGTGACACTACGGCCATACGCCATCCTGTCCACCATACCATGGCTTCCCACTACACGGACTACCCATATATGATCATACACAACCACACAACTAGACACACTATACTATGGTCATCAACCATCATACTGTCCAGTACTCACTACGGCATCTCTGCCTGGAAGTCTGGTGGTCTTGTCACGTCACATTACAACGTGCGAGATTAAAACGAAGGAAAAAAAAAACAGCCTCCCAATTAATAAATCACCTCGTCAGTGTGCAGCTGGGGAGGCAGCTGCTCCCTCCAACACTAATAAAGGGACGACAGAGACCAGACGAGGACAAGCTCACACACACATACACACACACACACACACTGACTTGGACCTGCATGCACACGCAGCAGTGTTCAGGGATCAGATTCCTCCAGTGTTTGCGAATCAAATTTGTATTTCAAAGTGTGACTGATTCGCTTAAACAGCAACCATCTTTGGTTTTGCAAAGAATTCTGGGTAAAAATGAGAAGTGAGAGTTACACAATTACTAGACTCGCCTAGTTCTCTGGAAAAAAAAACATCACAGGAAGTACAGCTGGGAAAATAAAATGACCTTTTTTTTTCGTGAACATGTATTATTTTTCTCTAAGCATTTACATATGAGGTTGTGTTCCAGTTTGTGTGTGTGTGTGTGTGCGTGTGTGTGTGTGTGTGTGTGTGTGATGTACATTTGTGTTCTGTCGGTTGCAAAGGCAAACCTGAGTCACTTTATATTCATGCGCATGTAGATGCAATCGATAAGAATCCGTAACAAAGTGAGAGAAGGACTGAAGGGTCCCTCTGAGGTATGATGCAGGTGCAAAACTTGGACATGTCCCAGACACACACACACACACACACACACACACACTTCCAACAGCAGCACACATTCACTCACACTCACACACACCCATAAAGTAAAATGAATATAGACTGTTGCACACTCGATCACACCGAGATGTACGTCATCACGCTGGTCAGCGGTTAACACACACACACACACCCCACACACACACACACACACACACACACACACACAATGCTTATTTGTGCCAAAAAAAGTCTCTCTCTGTCTCTGGATTTTAAGTGTATGTATATATGGATCATGTATACAACAGAAAACACAGACTTGCGCTGGAGCCAAAGCTCACACACACACACACACACACACACACACACACACACACACACACACAGGCCTGGGAATTTTATCATCTCTTGTGATTTGTGTGTTTTGGAAGGGAGTGTGATGGCTCATATGAGGAACAATACACATGCTGATACACTCTTTCTCTCTAAAAACACACACACACACACACACACACTATTTGAGGAATTCTTTCTAGCCAGTGTGTGTGTGTGTGCGCGTGTGTACAGTGCCTGATTTGTAGCAAAGACATAACGCAATCGAGGCAATTTGTTCAGTGCCATCCACAACACATGGCCAGGCCAAACACACTGTCATTACAACTAACACACTCACATTCAGCTTACACAGACCTGAACCATCTCTCTCTCTCTCTCTCTCTCTCTCTCTCTCTCTCTCTCTCTCTCTCTCTCTCTCTCTCTAGTCCGGTTTCACACTCGGTGCATTCGGCCTGCTAAATGCCTCATCAACATGTTTAATCAAATTAGCGCACGGCCAAAAATTGACGCTTTTCATTAATTATACAGGATAATTCTAATTGCAAATTCAAATGTATTCGCTCCGAACAGAAGGTGTTCAGTAATATTTCAGTGCATTTGCATATTAAATGGGGGTCGCGCTGCATTATGCATGGTAATGTATGCGCATTGTCTTTATTTTTAACTCGCGGGCCATATGCGCGGCTGCTTGCTGGCGCAGGTGAAAAAAAAGTCCGGGGTGTTTAATTTTGCTGAACAAACGCGACGAGGCGGCTTGTCGCTGGCTGCATGGTCTGTGTCAATCTTTGTTTTTGTTTTTTTTTTTACACCCCCCCCCCCACACCCTCCCCGAAAACCCAACACACACACACACACACACATACACACTTTTCCCAGTGGCCCCTCTCTTTGATTACACCGCTAACCACACGGCTCACACGGGAAAAGTGAAGTCCCAGGAAGTCCCACACGACCGTCTCTTCCTGCTTTGGCTTTGATCCACCCGGACTGTAATGGATCGAAGCGATCCGGTTGATCCGAGTGACATACCTTCATACCGGTGTATCTTTACTCCATGCGCTAAAGTAGATTCTGCTTCGAAACTCATGCTAGGGAATGGTGTTTGATGAAATAAAAGCAGTTTTTTAAGTGAAGTCTGAGCAAGAGGACGGATTTTGGAACTTGTTGCACGGGCTTTTTAAACGCGTGTAACTATAAACGGATAAAAAGTACTGCGGGTTAAGGAGTGATTGGAATAGAAGGCTGTCATAACAGCGATTTGTGGTTTCTTCTGGATCCTTTAGTCATTTCAGGCTGTAACTCAATTCCACTACGACGCACAGGGATCTCAGGTGAGTTTCAATTTGCGCCCGCCGACGTTTGAGGCAAGGAATTGTTCCCTATCCGGGATGTTTTCTTCCTTAAAAGAGAGATGGAAGGAGGTGTGTGTGTGTGTGTTTTCGTCACGGAAGAAAGGGGAAGCGCTGATCGTATTTGAGAAATTGGATTTCATTTATCTGGTAAATGACTGTGCTCCGTTTGAACTCGCATGCCGTTAAAGCGTCTGCACGGAGAAGCATTGCATCAGTGTGAATAACAAAAGGTATACACACACACACATACACACACACACACACACACGTCGCACATTTGATGAGTTGCTCTGGAACCTCAAAGAGACACGGCATGCGTGGTTCGATTCACATCGAGCCGAGTGTTTATCAAAGCCCTGGCACTTCGTTTCCCTATCCGTTAATAAAGAGTGTGTTCTCTGTGCCTGATGCTCTCTCTCTCTCTCTCTCTCTCTCTCTCTCTCTCTCTCTCTCTCTCTCTTCAGCTGTGGTGTGTTTTCAAAGCGTTAACATATGCGACATGTGTGCAGACGAGAAGAGAAAACAGCAGCTTTTAGCGTAAAGGTTTACTTAAGCCGAGACAGGGTTGTGTTCGCAGGTCATGGTGAGGGTCTCTGAGACAGAGGTGTTCTCTTAACAAGCTGATTTTACAGCACGGTTTTTTTAGCAAAACACGAAGCACATCACACTCATTTCCTGTAACACAAATATTTCTACACAGCCTGGACAGGAGGGTTTAGGATGTCAGCATCGCTATCATCATCATCATCATCATCATCATCATCATCTTGATCCTGCACCACTAGTTCTGCGCCAATACTGGGCCCGAGAAGCACAGATAGAGTCCAGCATTCCCTACTGAATGCCCGACTACACTGACCCACTGATGTGACTCCAAAGCCAAGCTAACTCTGATCTCACTTTATCTCTCTGCCAGCTCGTGGCACCTCCTCGACCCTGCCTTGCACTCCAAGCAAAAAGATTCCCACATTTAAAACTGACCCGTCTCTCCTTCCATCGATCAAATGCTCAAGACGAAAAACACACAAGCGAGGTTTCAACGCCTCATTTCCTCGATCTCTATCTGAAGTGCGGGGCCACGATTTAATGGCTTCTCATGACGGCACAGAGACGAGCATAACGGCCGCCACGTCCTCGTGTAAGATTATCTCTCCATTAGCACAAACACGATCTCTTATTGCAGTCAATAAAACATGCCATTCTAATTACGAGGGAGGGAGGAAGGGAGGGAGGCGGCGTGGGTCGGGACAACACTCGTTGCTTTATTGCATTGAGGATGCTGGTTGGCTGCGGAAGATTTATGGATGTAATGAAGGAAGTCAAAATTATTCCTGCTTATAATTACGGCGACATCCGACGGAGACGTGCGCGAGTCCGCGAGCAGGATTATCCAATTTGTTACACTTTCAGATTCAAACACTTGCACTGTTTATTGTCGATTCTTAATGACTAACACCTGCCCTTTCATTATTACTGCTACTGTTTTAATTCCCTTATTGAAATTCTATTTATAAATCTACACAAATAGACTTTCGGGTTAGTTTTAATGTTTTCAGCAGTACCGGAACAGAGCGGCCCTGCCAAATCAAACACTTCAACGCTTCCCAGTCCAGCAACAAACCTGCCAAAAAAGCACATTTTTTCAATTGACAACCTTTTGCATTTTCCAACTGAGTATTGTTTAATATTTCTTTACAAAGCTGGGTACTCTTACCTGTCTAAAGAACCATTAAGGAACCCTTTTTTACATACACATCAACTCCTGGTGGTGTTTGACTCCGACCACTCATAAATGAAGGTCTATGCTCTAAATGATTCGATGGTTTATTTCTAACTGTCTAATAAAAAAAAGCTCTAGGACTTTCCTCCTCCGAGTCAGGGTTTGATATCTGGCATCTATTTCTCCGAAGAATTCACACACTCCTGATGATTTCTCACGATTTCTGGCAACGCAAGAAATATTACGTTTCAGGCACAAGCTTTTCCATCCATCCTGGAAGGAAGTACCATATGGTTTCTCAGGGTTGGAGCTGCGAAGGTTAAATGTCGGAGTGTGTGCGTCTGAGGCGAGGGTGTTGCCGAAAATCCCGCTGAGAATGAGCGCTCTTTCCCGAGGGAAACTAAAGCCACTTCCTTTCTCTCTGGCTCTCTGCCGTGTACTCCAGCGTTGGGAACGTTATGAGAAGTTATGTGCATTCGGGGTCTCTGAGTGATTGCTGGACGTAAGACAGAGTGTTTGGGGAAGTGTATACGGATACTTGGATCCGTGGGTCAGATCAACTTGGTCTGTTACTAATTCTCAGAAATAGAGATGGGTGCTTACGATGTTATAAACTTTTCAACATCTGGTAGAACGGGGCTTACATGTACAGTACATTTCCTCTCATCAGACGTGTACTGTAATGCCTGAGCAAACTAAGTATAAATGAGCAAACCATTAGGATGATTAACATTACCAGGGCCGGCTCTGTAAAAGGGGACTTTTCATTATTTCCAGTGATACAGGATACAACTCATGACTCACAAAGCAGCCAGTGGGTGGAGGAAGTAAGAGCAGATATTCTGATGGATGTCAGGAGCTACACCCCTGACCTCATGTTTATCTGGAAAGTCAAAAAATCTCATCCAAAACTTCATCCAGTGGAAGACAGGTTGAGACTTCACAGGCATAGGTTGGGATGGTGGGATAGGGTAAAGGTCTACTGGAAAGGCCAAGATTTAGGGAAATTATTGGGGACTGATCAAAGGTAGGTTTCAGAATCTGATGAAGATTCGAGTCAGAATCAGGGTTTCTTGAAGCAGTTGATTCTGACTTAGGGATGTATTTGGGATCTGATCAAGAAAACTAGTTGGGAGATTCAGTGCAGAACCGATGTCCAATAATAGGTTAGAGTCATCTGATGGACAGGGTCAGGGGTCAGGGGTGTCCGATGAATGATAGTGTGGTGGGGGATCTAGAGGTAATCAAAGGTGTAGGTTAATAGATGTAGAAAGATGAAGCAGTGGATAAAGTCAGACTCGATTACTAGATCTGGCGGAGGGTCCGAGGGTCCGAGAATGACAGTGTGGTGGGGGATCTGTAGGTAATCAAAGGTGTAGGTGAACCGATGTAGAAAGTGAGGATGGCATCTGATGATTAGGAATAAGGATTTGACGGAGAGAGGTGTAGTGTGATTGAGGGAGTGGATCAGGAACCTCCGGAGGAACGAAGACAAAATCTGATAGAATAGTTAGAATGGGATCTGACAGAGAATTTAAAGCGTAGTGAAGGTAATGAAGTCTTAGATCTGTAAATAGGAGTAAGAGTATCTGATAAAGTAAGAGTAGTAGTAGTGTGTAATGGGGAGGTGAAGATCTGACAGAAAGAGAGAGATGGATTATGATGGGGAGTGGAAAGGTAAGGCCAGGGTCTGATGGATGGAAACAGACTGATGTTAGAGTCAGGACTGAAAAATCGTCAGAGACTCTGAGTGCATTCATTAAGTACCAACCTGCCAAATCACTAATAATACTTAAGCCTCCGCTCTGGGGCTGTCAACCACACGCAAGTCGATAGATCGATACTGCTTGCACACACACACACACACACACACACACACACACACGTTCTCTCTCTCTCTCTATTTCTGATTCTGCTCGTCTTATATAGTAAACTCAGACCATATCCACTCCCCATCATCATCTATCTGGCGAGACATCTCAAAATTCTGCCCATGATTCCTGGACCAAAGAATACAGCTCGTTAACCCCCCGTCCTGGACTTCCGAGTGTGCACTAGGGCCTGGATTAGCTAATTAAGGGCAAGTGAGCTGGATCCAGAGCTTGTGTGGCGTTCCGTTTTGACAGTTGGGCTTAGCAAGGTGCGATTAGGGACGAGACCGTATAGATCCCTCTAAGCCCTTGTAAGCCCAAGACGGACGAGCGGGTACAGTTTTGAGGGAGGAGGATGGAAGGATGGAGGGATTTAAGAGGAGGAGAAAAGATTGACAGCTGGATGTGCAGAGAACACACTCCATCCTGAATCGATACCACCTGCAGGACCCCCGGGACCTACGGGAGGTATCGGTTTTTCTGTCTCTTGTACTATTCGCCAATGTTCACATTTCTATATTTGGTCACATGTGGAAGATACGTGTGCGTATAATCACTTTTTTTTTGGGAAGTGAGTCCTCATTAAGCAAATCTAACCAGTGAATGTGTGTGTGTGTGTGTGTGTTCATGATGCGAGGTGGATTAGCATTATCTAAAACTCTCCAGGCTTGCAAAGTATCATTGTGCCATGCTTAAGTTAAGGTGCAGCCGGGCCTGATTTGCATAAGTAATTAGCTAATGTGCTGTTCAATTTCTCGCCCATCTGCGTGGCCAGGCAGGCCCTCATTGCTCAAATTGACAGGCCGCTCTCTATCGCATGCCACACCGCAACAAGGCTCGCTCCAAATTAATTTGTCAACCTTCTCTAGTAATGGGACGTTCACCTTGAAAACTCAATTTACCTGAGTCTGTCTGAAAGCGAGGAAAAGGAGAAAAGGCAAGAATTTGCGCCGAAACACTGCAACAACAACAAAGGAATTACTGCAAGCTTTCTGACAGGCTTTCAGAAAGTGGGCTGGAAAAAAAAAAGAGTGTTAGGGAACACCCATACACACACACACACACAAACACACACACACACAAACACCGGAGCACAAGAACTAAGAGACCATGTTAGATCTCTGACAAATGCCCATAGCCTTATCTATTTAATGACTACAAATAAAGTGTGAATAATTTTAAAATTGAAGCATTGTAAAAGATTTTAAAAAAAAATTAAAAATTGAATTATTATTCTAATGACTGATGTAATAAGTTATAAAAAAAATTATTCTCTTTTTTTAAAAAATTATGTTGTTTAAATGATACTAAAATAACATTTATTTTAAAAAAAAAAAGAGTAAAAAAAACTATGATAAAGAAACGATTGTAAATTTTCATGTATATCTTCACACAAAACCTTTTCTATCAAATAAAGTTTGGATTAATGAATTAATTCATGAATTCATTTCTGCTTAAACAATTATTTATAAAGCTCTTTCTACAGCATAGACTTTTATTTGCAACATCATTCTGTCTTCCTTTCTCTTTGTGATAAGGTCTCTCTCTTTTTCTCTCTCTCTCTCTCTCTCTCTCTCTCTCTCTCAGCGGGCATCACGCTGGGCTGGCACGGGCACCATCCATGCCAGGGTGTCAAGCTCTGGGATCACTCAAGGAAATGGGCCAAAAAGTGAATTTAATGAACCCTTTGCAGCCCCCAAAAATTAATTTTCAGTCTGATCTCTTAGCTGGAGGCGTCGTGGAGCCCTGGGACCCTCGGCCTTGTTTGCGACGGCCTGGATGGAGGTGTGTGAAGCACGTGTGTTTCCACCACTCGTATAAGGAAATGATTTCCCCCCAGTTGCTTTTCGTCCCTCATGTTTCATCAGTCATTTTCTTCCTCGCGACTCAGAGACGCATACTTATTAAATTCCTTTGTGCCGAGCGCCTGGGCCTCTCTTAGTGGTGCTAAAATGGCTATTCATTTCGCCAGCTGCCTCACACGGCAACGAAGTCCCTGGGAAGTACTGACGGGGGACATCACACTCACACACGCGCACACACACACACGCACAATAAATCCACTGCTCACTGATTTGCATAAAGCTTATACTGTATATTCATGATGACTCTCTATGACCTTCAGGCTACTTTTTTTCTTTTTAAAGATCTATACAATAACTGTTTACTTATATAGACTAGCTCAGGCACGGGTTCAGAAATTTGTTTGTTAGACACTCCACCTCTACTTATAGTCTCCAAACTGACCCCAAAACCATGAGGACGGATTTTTTAGCAAGAGCTAGGCGGCTTGTTAGCGTTTCAGAAAAAAAAAACAGCTTCAGAAGTGCAGCTAGCAACAGGCGGGCATTTTATTAGCAGAGCACCCACACGAGGTTTTCTAACATAACTTTAATTATATGAATCATTTCTAAGGATATATCTTCATCCTACTCC
>JAUCMX010000016.1:22090728-22105728 GCA_033459395.1 Hemibagrus guttatus | reverse complement strand
ACACACACACACACACAAATTCCCTCGCTAGGTGTGTGCTTGTGGCTGTGTGTATCAGATATGCTACTGCACTGCTTAGCTTCTGGCTCTCTGGATTGATAATAAGACTGAAATTTGCTTCCAAATATTATTCTCTAAAAAGGAAATAAATAAAAAAATTCTGTTTATTTCTTTATGAAAAAAATTGAAGACTTCTGTGAATCTCACTTCACATATATGGAGTGTGTAATAAAGCGTATTTATTTAATAGTCCGCGTTCAGTTTTCCTTTTCCTAAAGGGATTTCTAAAGAAAATCCGCCCGTCCATCCGTCCATCCATCCATCCGTCCATCTATCTGTCCATCTATCTAAAAGTACTCTCAAAGGTGTAACAGAAGTCCTTAAGGTATAATTATGCACCTTAACTGCAAGAACTTCAGTGATGATGCAGGCTTTCCCCTCATGTATTGTTTTTTTTTTTTTTAAGGTGGAGAAATTGTCTCAGGAGATCTTAGTTAATGACTAGCATTTAACTAAGATTTGTACGAAGTAACTTGTAGTAAACAAGCTTCCTAAGATAGCGATGTAACCTCTTATCCTGACTTTAGCCCCGGAAATAGTGCAGTGTAGATGTGAAGATGGAATTTTTTCTGGATAATTCCATTCCTGATCCAGAAGGAAAAAAATTCCTCCTTAAAAAGTGTTTTTCAGTCTTCCTTTCAGTCTGCTCCCGAGGTTTGATGATTGTTGCGTTTTTAAGTGTGTAAAAGGGCTAAAACAGCTCAGTAGATTTGAGGTTAATGACAGGTGACCATTTTGGGATGAGTACGCGTCATGTCTCCGCGGCGTCTGGCCTCATTTCACACACACCTGTCACCGTGGCCCATTCTGGCTTTCCATGCACCGATGCAGAGTTTGAAAATAACACCAGCTCACACATCTGCCCTCTTTCTTCCCGTTTCTCTCTCTCTCTCTCTCTGTCTCTCTTTCTCACACACACACTCAAACACACCTTTAACACACTCTAACAATAGATCAATAATGTCTTATATGCAGAGGAATTTATGTGATCAATAAAAATGCCAAGCTTGTAACTTCTGCTATAAAAACAATCCTTACATGCTGGGAAATTTTAACAGGACATCACTCCTCACATAAAAGCAGAAAAAAAAGATTTTTTCAAAAAAAAAAATCACACACACACACACACACAACCTGAGATGCCCAATGCAGACTATACGGCCTGATACAAAGAACATAAATCCAGAGTCACAGCATAAATAAACTATACTGCGATGTGTAAAAGACACACAACATATACAGGACGTGTTAAACCGTGGCCTGCTCAGTGTATTCTTAATGTTTTTTGTAAAGTGTTAAACTTGAATTTTTGTAAATCTTAGATAGCACCTTTTTGACCCTTTTCGATTCCCGTAAAATGTTTCCCATATGATTATTAAAATAACTGTGACTTCAGTGGATTATTCTAAAATATCTCTCCATATCATCTCCATATTATCTGTCTTATTACTCCCTTTTGACCCTTTTTGCTTTCCACAGAACAATATCAATTAAAATAGACATTGTGACATTGTTAACATCTCTATAATTTCCATGTATAATGTCTCTAATTCTTGTATTACCTGACGGCACAAGTTGACCCTTTTCGACTTCCACAAAATGTCCCGGCTCAATTCACTACGTGATTTAATAACACGATTACAAAATATCTTGTAATCATCATGCATGTTATCTACCTTGTTTTACCTGACAGCATGTTTTGACCCTCTTTGATTTCCACATAATTTCCCCTATTTACTGTTATTATGTTACTCAAGTAAAGTAATAAAAATCCTTACACATAATCCCTCTCTTATTTTTCTTGACCACACATTTTGACCCTTTTCGATTTCCACAAATTGTCCCAAAATTGAATGGCCTCTCCACATGTAACGTTTCTCTTGTTCATTTAGTTATTTATTTTTTAATATACCATTTAATTAACACATTTTCCCAGACAGAACCTGATTTTTTTTTTGTTTGTTTGTTTATCCTTTATTTTTTTCTGACTCATGTTTTACGTTGAACTCGCCATGGAATGTTTTCAAACATTTTCATTTTCACAGAATTCCTGTGAAAAACCAAAAACTAAAACCACAGCTGTCTGTAATAATGTTAAAATCTTGCATGTGTGGTGTTAATACTCTAGGTATGTAAGTGTGTGCGTGGGTGTGTGTGTGTGTGTGCGTGTGTGTGTGTGTGCGAGTGAACGTGTGTGTTAGGAGTAAACCCTGAATGTGTCCAAGAGTTTAGCCCTGCAGGTGTGTGTGTGTGTGTGTGTATGTGTTTTAGTTAACCCTGCAGATATTTTGTGTATTATGCATGTATGTGTGTGTGTGTGTGTGTGTGTGTGTATGTGTGAGAGGGGTTAACCCTCAGGGCGTTGCTCTCGTTATCAGTCCCTGTGGACTTTTCCCAGCAATAGCGCTCTATTGATCGAGCCTGGAGCGCATTGGTGCCGGCCAGATTAAGAGTATAGATTAGCAATAAAAGGAGGACATTACTCGGCAGCCGGGCTAAAATTGAAAAAAATGATGAGCTCCTGGAAGTGGGGATGAGTCAGAAGAAGGAGAGGAGAGGAGAGGAGAGGCGAGACGAGGCTGGGGGATTTGTGGAGGTGTGTTTCCATGAGGACGTCAAGCACGTCACGTAAAGACGGCGTCGTTAAAGGTGTCCGAAAAACAAACAGTCGCAGAAAGGCTCGGTCAATTCATCATCATTACATCATCGCCGCATCATCGTTACGTCACAAATCATTACTCAGAGATGTGTCTGTGACTCTGTTAGCCACGGAAGATATTTAAAGATAATTAAACAAGAGAACATTAATGTTATTAATATAAATATTTATTATATATGTCCTGAAAACAATTTAGAAGTGCCAATTTAAAATAATATCTAAGATAAATAACTCGCAATATAACAAGTAATAGGGTCAGTGTGATGAAGCCTCTCTTCATCACACTTTAAATAAATAAATAAATAAATAAATAAATAAATAAAAGACTGAAGACTTTCATGTGAGGGAAAACCTCTGCTGTCATTGGAGACTCCTTCCATGAACGTTAAACAATCATTTAAAGCTTTAAACTTAATAACGATTATGAATAGAAATAATGCAAATCACAGCTGCTACTAGTGTAGAATCTGCTGTTATAGAAAATACAATAAAAAAATAATAAAGTCCACACCTTTTGACCATTCAGAATCAAGAATCAACTAGCCATAGTCTCCTGAACAATCTGATGTCATCTTTAATATATTTTTCTCTGATAAATCCTACTTCGGCACATAGTCCTGAGGCCTGGACGATACGTTCTCGTTGCCTTTTGTATCTAAAGCAAATGAAACGAGGCAATGTCCTCGAAAGGATTTGTGAGAACGTTCTCTAATGAGAAGGCAGAGTCGCAGAAGGAGAGGTAAATGGCCACCTTGTGATACCAGTGTTGTTATTTTGTCTGTAGCCTGACAATAAAACGTACTCGCTTCCATAATGGATTCTTTTAATAATCCTCACAGTAGAGTGTAATATCTGGGGCACTTTCCCTACGGTCAGAGATGTCGTATTGACACCGGAAATGTAGCATATAACTATCTACTAGTTTATGAGTTTTGTCTAAATCACCTTCTTTGCTCTCAAAGTGATTTTGTGGCTATAAAGAAATAATATCTTAATTATATATTTTTTTATTTAATATTAAAAAATAAAAAATATATAAATAAAATCATTCGTAGATCCACAGCATCCACAGCACACTTCGCGTAAGCATCAAACCAGAAAAAAAAGGCGTGGCCTAATGATTAGATATGTGATATTTTAATAGCTAATAATAATAATATTGCAATGATATGAAGCTGTTTATGTACTAATTATGTTGCTGGGGCAAATAATGTCTTGAGACAAACGTGGACTGATTGAGACACGTACAATGCTGAACAAGTAGCTGAAGATTTCCTTTATTTCGTATCAGTATTATCAACCATATATTTGGAAAATATTTGGAGAAAATTTGGAGAATATATTGAGAGTATATTTGGAAAGTGTTTGGAATATGTTTTGAAAATATCTGGAGATTAATTGGAATATATTTGGAAAATATTTGGAGAATAATTGGAATATATTTGGAGAATAAGGGGAGAATATTTTGAAAATATTTGGAGAATAAATTGAATATATTTCAAGAATATTTGGAATATATTTGGAAAATATCTGGAGAATAATTGGAATATATTTGGAGAATAATTAGAATATACTCTGAGAATATTTGGAATGTATCTGAAGAATATTTGGAATATATTTGGAGTATATTTGCAGAATAATTGGAATATATTTGGAGAACATTTGGAATATATTTGGAGAATGTTTGGAGAATATTTGCAGAATGTTTGGAGAATATTTGGAGAATGTTTGGAGAATATTTGGAGAATAATTGGAATATATTTAGAGAATACTTGTAAAATATTTGAAGAATATTTGGAGTATATTTGAAGAACATTTGGAAAATATTTGGAGAATAATTGGAATATATTTGGAGAATAAGTGGAGAATATTTTGAAAATATTTGGAGAATAAATTGAATATATTTCAAGAATATTTGGAATATATTTGGAAAATATTTGGAGAATAATTAGAATATACTCTGAGAATATTTGGAATCTATCTGAAGAATATTTGGAATATATTTGGAGTATATTTGCAGAATAATTGGAAAATATTTGGAGAACATTTGGAATATATTTGGAGAATGTTTGGAGAATATTTGGAGAATAATTGGAATATATTTAGAGAATACTTGTAAAATATTTGAAGAATATTTGGAATATATTTGAAGAATATTTGGAGTATATTTGAAGAACATTTGGAAAATATTTGGAGAATAATTGGGGCATTGTTTAAAATGTAATAAAATTCTCAGTCCAGGTTTGCCCCCATTCTCCACAAACATTAAGAAAATGCAGGAGGGTACGAGGTCATAATTAGACAGCAAAACCCCACACCCTACCCCCACCACCAGCACCACCACCACCACCACCCTCTATATGCACTGGCAGTCCAGGACAATTTATAGCCCCACTAGGAGAGCTTGCTGGGCAATCTAATTGCAATATTAGCTTGTAATAACACCTGTTTTAGAGACAGGCGATAGATCACTGGCACAGCGGGTCCTTTCTGCTTGCCTCAGCGCAAACGGCTGAGCGTTTACAGCATTCCGCCTCGTGACAAAGGCTCCCGTCTAATGACCTTCGACCTCGGCGACCAACACTTGACCCCATTCAGGCGCCAGATCTGACTCGCAAATCAGAGCCAGAGGAGCAGGAGGCGCAGGGAACGATTCGCTCGTCATAATTAGTTCTACCTTATTTCCCAGGATGGCTAAATCAATGATCTGAGGCTTTCTGTTTATCAGAAACCACACCATCATTCAGACCGATTAGGTGGAGATATTGCCTCTGTTAAGGCACAGCAACCGAGGAAAAGAGAGAGAAGTAATCCGAGCTCATGCAAAATTGATAGGAATTTTTAACCAGTGAGACGAATAAACGTTACATGAATACAACGCTAAAGCTACAGCCTTTCAAACATTGCCATGGTTACAAGAGTACATTTTAGCAACTGTAAAATTTTGGGACAGTGAGTCAACTCTAATCAATGTATTATTTATAATATCTTATCATTCGTAATATATCGTTACTAGCAGATTAGCCAGCTAACAAAATTAGGGTTTAGGAGTTTTGTGTGGTTATCCACCTTGGATCCACCTTAGTATCGATTTGAGTGCAATCACGTTGTTCACGTTAGGTCAAATTCGTAGGAATTTCTAGCGAGTACCAAACAGCACGCCTGAACAATTTAACCCGTGATGGAATGTTTTGCTGAGCGTCAAAATCGTAAAACGTCAAATTCGTCGTTTATATATATTGTAATGATCAAAACGCAATAGCAACATAACTCCACCCCCTCAGCTTACACTTAACCCATAGTTATTGTTTCTGACGCATAAATTGGTATCTACTATAAATAATTTATTAATTACGTTGTACACATTAATTACGTTAATTACGTTTGCCTTTAGCTAAGTTATGAGTTAGGAACGTTTTCGTTACTATTGCTATTGTCTTATGCTTGTCGAGTGTGTGTGATATATATATATATATATATATATATATATATATATATATATATATATATATATATATGTATGTGTGTGTGTGTGTGTGTGTGCACATATGTGAACTGGCACATGTGTGTATGCGTAATCATAACGCGTGAGGCCGCATAACCTGACGGCAGATGTTGATTTACAGAGCCAGGCAAAGGTGGTGGCGGCAGCATGCACTATTGTGTGTGTGTGTGTGTGTGTGTGTGTGAGTGTTGGGAATGAATGGCTCCCATTAAGGCTTTTACAGTGACGAGCAGTGTCGCTGATTTGCATGGCAAGCCAGAGGCCTCGCTTCGCGTCCAGCTGATTTATCTGTTGGTTTAAGGAGGCCATAAATACCGGTGCTCTTAATAGGGCACTGAAATGCAGTCGTACACGCCGGTCCGCCTTAAATCAGAACCATCCACTGTCACCGGTAAACACTTTCGGAATGGGTTTGGTCAGCGTAATGAGGAGCTCGGACGTGCCAGACACACACACACACACACACACACACACAATGGGCTATAAGGTATCCAATGTAACTGGCCCTGAGGGAGGCATCCAAGGCAGCCGTGTCTGCCTCATTGCAAAGACATGAAAGATACAAACTCTCTCTTTTACAGCATCTCCTGGTATTTTTCTACCCTTTTTTTGATTGCCTGTCCTCTCTAATGTCGCTTTGTTTACTGTTAACAGCACCATAACCGAGTGCTCTAGTTATACACTTCGTAGGAAGGAAGTGATGTCATGTCTGCACGCGTCTATCGGTATGTTCGTGTACGTGTACTATCAACCTGCATTTCTATGTGTGTGTGTGTGTGTGTGTGAGAGAGAGAGAGTGCGAGTGTGTGTAAAGGGAGAGGGAGGGTCACTCGTTCCTGACTGTCTACTGGACGTGCTCCAAGGCCACTCTAACGAGCCAGCATGGATTTGGTAATGACCCTTGTGCCCTAGGAGGACACTCTCACTGCTGTCCTGTTTGGACACACACACACTAATGCTCGTACGCACACCCTCACACACTCCGGTTCGGTCATTAAAGCAGCTCCCTTAAGAGAAATTTAGCAGGTAGAGACTTGGTAGTGTCAATCTGAGCAGCTCATCAGGGAGTTCATTTGAGAGTCACTTATAAATACGACTTCGTTCCCGAAACGTTCGAGTCCCTGTCTGCGTCCAAACAGATTGTGCTGATTTCATCATAGCAAAACTGTATTGCAAGATCCGTGTTCCACAAATTCAATACGGACAGCTGTACGACTGTTGCAGCATGCAAAGCAGACACGCTTATGAATACTTTATCTTCTAGTGAAGACGTCTGAAGGAACTGAGAGAATTGATAAAGGGCCCGGAGCCGAGATCCTGTTACCCGCGCTCTCAGATCAGAAACCGTGTTCATTGTTTAAGGTTGTTTGAAAAACCTCGTTTAAGGAGCTTATAAAAAAAAAAATAAATAAATAAAAAGCAAAGTGAAGATGTTAGCGCTTCATTCTGAACAGCTACAGGTGACGATCTCTTACCTGTCGATGATCACTGGGTCTGACGGTGTCTCGTTTCGGTTCCCGCAGCTCTTTTTGTCGCAACACCGACTGAAATGTTAAAAAAAAATCAAACAACAACATTTATTTATCTGTGAATAAATGAATCCTTTGCTATTCCTGGTAGTCTTACATAATATTAGATGTACTGTAAAGATGTACTTTTTTGCTCATATCGTCCATCTTCAAAAATGTAAGCTCTGGAATTATTAAGAATTCTAAAGAAATATACACAGATGCATGATAGCGTAATTGCCATGAAAGATTTCTGGTCTTAATTGTACACTTTGAGGTTCACCCATTAGACGGATGCTAAACTGTGGCGATCATTCATTCATTGTCTACCGCTTATCCGATCTATTCTCGGGAGCCTGTGCCTATCTCAGGCATCAAGGCAGGATACACCCTGGACGGAGTGCCAACCCATCGCAGGGCACACACACACACTCTCATTCACTCACACACTACAGACAATTTAGAGATGCCAATCAACCTACAATACATGTCTTTGGACTGGTGGAGGAAACCAGAGAACCTGGAGGAAACCCCCAAGGCACGGGAAGAACATGCAAACTCCACACACACACACAGCAGAGGCGGGAATTGAACCCCCAACCCTGGAGGTGTGAGTGCTAACGTGCTAACCACCAAGCCACCATGCCCCCCTGTGATCATTCAGTTAAACAAAAATCATGGTTTATATGATATATACAGATTTATTTTATTTCTGTAGCTGTTTTATAAAGAGTGAGGAATAGTGGCCAAACTGAGTGTCCCTCTCTCTCTCTCTCTCTCTCTCTCTCTCTCTCTCAATCTGGCTCCTGCTTGCTAGGTTGCCCTCTCTCTCTCTCTCTCTCTCTTTCTGTCTCTCCTTTCCAGCTGGGCTGGGCTCATGCCAAGGTCACTCAGCCAGCCTCTGACAGTTTGGACAGCGCCCAGAGATGTCCTGGTGCAGCGGCCGCGTCCCAAGCGCCCCTCACTGACGCTGCCATCACCCCTGCCCTTGCCTGTGCCCTCGCCCCGGGGCTGGCACCTCATCTGGTGGCATGTGGCTCTCCTAAATACAACCACCGTTCCCGTCCCAAATTTAAAAAAAAAAAAAGACTCATTGTTGGCTAGCCAAACTGGCATTGGCACTTCTGCACCCCAGTGGAGAAGTGGTCTAGCCCTCTTTCCAGTTCAGTTTAATGTTATTAATTATACATTACGGTGCGCTATGTGGTGCTATCAGGAATTATAGTGGGAACAAAACTGTAACTTTATTAAAATATAATTGTGTAACTGAGGTCAAGATGAAATAAATTCGTATCCGATTTCCTTTCTTACTGATAGAAATGCTAGATAATTTGCCAAACATTTAGAGCATTTCATAAACAGTTCTCACTCTCAGGCTGTGAAGGCAAAATAATCTGTCTTTATGAATCATTTATCACATTGTTTGATCCACAGAAGAAAAGAAGAAGAAAAAAACACCCAAAACAAGCGTTGTTTTTTCCTTCGCCTTGTGTATGTGTGACTGTTGCCATAGAGAAGTGCCACCATAATTTATTCCCTGAGCTACTTGGACCCATTAGCAAAGTTCCAGGAGACCAATTAGCATTGGAAGCCCAATGGTGCGGCTGTGGTGACAACCTCCTCAAACTGAGAAAGGAGTGTTATAAACAAACTGGACCCCAAGAGCACCAGAGTTCCTCTGGGATGCCAGTGGCCCCTTGCACACCAAAACAAACCCTGGCAGGACGTTTGTAATACCACCTTAATGACGATCCCAGTGGGGGTCCATGGTGGCTAGTACAAGTCCTGGTATTGACTCTGACCCTAAGTACGCAAAACAAATGCAGGTCTGGTGTGATGCCTTACGTCGAGAAGAGTAAAGAAGACAAGAATTGAACTCAGCTAAAAGCAAAAAGGAGCTAACGTCCCCCTGGTATCTTTATGATAGGTTGATGATGTCTTCTCTAGGCTGGGCCACCTGGTAGCTGATTTATTTAAGACAGGAAGGAGATCATTTTATAGCACAAGGGTGAGTTTAAATAAAAACCAGGCTTCATGCCCCATGGGGAAGTCAAAGGACTAGCATTAAAAAGAAGCAGAGATACAGGAAGCCTGTAAAGATATTGCGCGAGAGAAAGGAAGGGTTTCGATAGAGGGCTTGTTTTCAAAGGGCAAGTATTGTAATTGCCCAGGGTGGATGGAAAGCATAGCCACTTGGCTACTTGGCTGCCTGGCAGTAGTCTCTCATCCATCCTGGTCGCCCAGCATCGTCCTTCCATCCTCCAACTCCCTCCCTCTGTGCTCATGCGTCGGACTCTCTGTGCCAGCTAACCTCCGCCATGCCTCATTTGGCAATTTCAGGGTGCCAGTTTCAAGCAGTGAGAATAGCTGGTGAAGACCTTGGACATCTACAGCCAGCGGAAGCCTGATCCCATGACAAATCACTTCTTCCCTTTCTGAAAACCATTGCAGCTCATTATTTAGTCTCGTGGCTACACTGCCATCGTAGTCGGCCTGCAATTCACAGACAGCTAATTAATCAGTCAAAATTGATCTCTTAGCTTAATTGCGTTGCACCCACTCACTACCAGGAAGGACAAATCTAAATAAAAATGAAGAATTAACACTATTCAAAATATGTCAGGACATAGGTGTGGATATTTTTACACAAAACTATCTATTTGTAGGCATATTTTGTGGGAATATTTGTGTACATGTGTGGAGATAGGTGAGGCAGGTTTCGCTAGGGACCTGATAAAGAGTGCTATCATCACCCAGGAGAGAGTGAGAGAGAGAGAGAGAGAGAGAGAGAGAGAGAGAGAGAGAGAGAGAGAGAGGCAGGGGAAGCATGTCTCATCTCCCTCTCATTAGCGAATGGAAACACACCATTCATCAGGGGATGGCTGCTAATAATCACACTCAATCACGTAATGACCGCCTCAAAGTGAGCTGTCATTATGGAAATGGATCCTGTATCAAAATCATCTTGGAGGAGAGAAGCAGGTTCCATCAGGAGAAAAAAAAAAAAAAAAGAACGCCACCGAGAATTTCAGCACCCGGCGCTTCGAGGTTCATAATAACAGGTTATTTTGGCTGCTAAGCGGAGAAATCCATTTTACAAAGAGAGACAGTAGTGAGATTTATGCTCAGTAATTTAGGAAGGCAGGCTGAGACAGTCGAGCAATGAAAAGATTAGTGACATCTCAATCTCGATTACGGCTTTTACACACAGGACCATGATCATATTTAATTCCTGAGGAACATTTTTTAGCCCAGTCTGTGTGATAGAAATTTTTCTCAAGGTTGGCCCGTGTCCAGTTGGATGGTTACGCTCACCTCTATATCTACTGTCTGAGTACATTACATGGCCATTTATTATCCAATGTACAGAGTATATTATCTTATTAACACATGTACACTATACATCAATTGATCTCTAACTGGAGCTATTAAGACTAAAACTATAAATACACAACTACATACGAGTGCTAGCTTCGATGATCAAATTTTGACAGAAGTTTGCTTCCTTTTTGCTTAGTATCCATAGTAATGGATACCTAGCCCAGGATTCCTGAGTGGCCCCCATAATTTCCCCCGTATTGCATTATTAACACATCCCTCAAGCCCTCGACCCTCATTCTTAGGGAACTAACCCGCCAGGTTCCGAACATCTGAGCCCCTTAATGTCCAGGATACACACACACACACCCGGAGAAATTCACCCACGGATACAGCCCCCTGACCCCCACTGGGCATTCGGCATGAACAAGCCCCTGCAGGTCGGGCCTCCAGCTGACAGAGCTCATAATTACACGGTATTAAAGCCGATAGGTGCTCTGTAATGAGGGACGTCCTGTAGAAGCACACAGAGGAGAGCGGTGCATTTACATCGGTTTGAATACCAAAGTTAAACCATGAGGCGCATGCTAAAGCCTGATGCACGTTTCACCTTTCCACAGCCTGGCCTTGATATAAATACATTTGTACTGTTAATGCAAAGGCTAAATTTCTAAAAAGTAACTATGAGGAAAAATAGGCTTGCAAATAGAAGGAACCCACCTGCACATGATCTCATGGGTAAGAAGGACGCGGCACATCTCCGGGTTTTTGTCCTGGCCCTCGTAAATGATTGGCTGTGAAAGAGAAAGAGCTTCGTTGATGAGAAACTTTATTTTTCCAACCTGAACATGGACTACACAAGTAGTGTTAATGTTTCTGTGATGGAGTAGGTCATTAGTCATGTTTTTGTGGTGCACAGCATGCTGTAAAATGTAACATATGCTAAAAGGTAACTCTGATCATTAATATTTGGGCATATGGACAGATCCAGAAGGTCCACGAACGGATGCTTTCTCCAAGGCATCCATCACAGAAGCTGACGTTCCCGGTGCGTATGAGGGTTTATTAGCGTACGCCGTACGAGGCGAGTAACCCGCTCTCAACCCTACACACACACCCATAATCCGCCTTACAACATCCCCAATTTCACCAGCCTTTGGTCAGTCCACCCAATGCCTTGGGGGACAATACTTTCAGGATAACGACCACTTTTACATTATTGATCTCTCTCTCTCTCTCTCTCTCTCTCTCTGTGTGTGTCTCTTGACGCGGTCTATGTAGGTTCTCTGCCTCTTTATTAACATCCACCCAGTTCGAGAAAGGGGAGGGGATTTTGGAGAGGGGGAGAACAGGTCGATATTTGTATATCATACTTGATTCACGTTTCTGGCGCCAAAGTGGTCCATGATATCATCCGTAAGAAGTGGTTCCATTACTATATGTTGACGTTATCGACCTCGTGGCCTAAACTTCCCAAAGACTAGGATTAGGACGGGATATTTCACATTCAGATCAGCAGAGACGAGTGTATTTACGTTGAATATAGTGGACGTGGGATCTATCATTTATAACAAAAGACAAATCAAGACAGCAGGACTATAATCAATCAATATCTACACCTCGTGCTTTCATAGATTGCTGCTGTGTGTGTGTATGTTACAGAAAGCAGAAGGGAGGGGATTTGACAGCCGTGCATGGCTGCAGATCTCTTTTGTTGTGCTGGGGATTATAGTCTCTAGTGTGCCGCCTCTGCAGATACATTAAGGCCTATTGATTGGTCTCCGGGGCTGACGCTTTTGTCGAGGACCTGCTTGCCGTATTGATCCGAGGTAGCCTGACACACCATGACAACCAGCCCCGTTGAGCCAATGGGACATGAGAAGGGGTGGGACTAAAATTAGGGTCCATTTCACTAAGGATGGAGTGAAATCGAGTCTCAAGTGAGAGGGACTGCGTTTACTTGGGTTTCTAAAGACTTCTGCGCATTTGTATAACTACTCCCGGGAAACTCGAGGGCTGTAAAAGTGAGTTATAAAGAGGAAAAGAGAAACGGCGCTGACTGGAAATCAAGGATGGGATGAAACATCGGGGAAAAAACCATCGCTCGTTAAGTGACATCGCGCCAGAACTCGTAAACAGTTAGAGTCAGGTCTGAAAATGAAGTTAGCATTTGATTGAGTGTTCAGTGTTCGGTGTTAATGGCACATGTGACCGTCGCATTAACCAAACTGGAAAGTGCAAAATCATTGTTTATGAATATCGCTCACCTGCTTAGTCATGGAGTCTATCAACCGGACATACAGGTCTTGCTCTGTCCTGATTCCTGTATATCAAGAAAAATAGTTTGTTAGTTAAAAAAACACACACACACACATTAAATATTGTGTTGCATGGACAATATAAGATCTCCGCATGTGTTTTGTTGTAAATTGGAGTTACTTTACTAGTGATACCTCCGAGTGAAGACACTATTTCCACCTTTCAGTGTACAAATTACATACGAAATTTCAGATTCCAAGCCGCACAAGCTAATAACATTCATAACTCAATAAAGAACATAATATAATGCTTGAATACGTATGGACCCCTCGGTTAGGTTTTAGATCCCCGGCGGTCCTCGGGTGCTAATCTGAGATCTCTTTGTCTTACGCTGGTTTAAAGAACGGACGAAATTTGGAAGAGGCACGACATCTAGGTTTTTATGCCTTGCTCGGAGAAATAAATCTACTAAACTGTGCCTTTCCTTGCCACTGACGTGGTACTATCAAGGGTACTGCCTTTGTACCTTTAGTACGTTTTTATGAAGTTGGAATCCACATCCATGTGCCTGGAATTTTTTTTGAAATAATCTGCATTAAATGTAGAAAAGTTTTTCAGCAGGTTGTAGCAATCAAGTAGTGTTTAGTTTAAGCGGGAGTGTTAAAGGTGTGTTCGGCTTTATAGTGCGAACTTCTCCAGGGTCAATTACTACAACAAGCACAATGTTTTCTTTCTCAATAAAGGCACGCATTCGACGTTCGAAATTCCCCCGCAGATTAAAATGAATTTCTTTTGAAGTAACCATTAGCAAAAAAAACAACAAAACAAATTAGCTCCTAATGGAACATTTCAGCCATTTTAGAAAAACAAATTTGCCTTAGTATCCCACATGGAGTGTGTAACGTTTTGCTCGTCATGCTGCTTGAGCTGTTCATTAACCCTACCACACACACACACTTAGTGAATCCAAACAAGGAGCAGCGCTGCAGTTAATCAAATAAATGTATTATTTATAGCATTCCTGTCTTAAACCTGTGAGAGACGGAGCTTTCCCGGCCCCTCACTGTCTCTCCGCACGCATCCATGGACAAACTCCATATCCATCTTTACTGTTATTAGCGTCACACCACAGAGAAAAGCAGGTGGATGGGTGAAGGGTAGAAAGGCATGCTGGGAAGGCGACCCGTGGGCTAATCTCTCAGCAGGACGGTGCAAGTGACATTCACATCAGGGAGGGATCTATAATTATTTCGATTCACTAATAGAGCCTGGATAATCGTTATGGACATTGATAATGAGTAATTAAACAATTACAGTACAAAAGCCAGAAACTCTCTAACAACATCACAAATACCATTCTGGAGTAAAAAAGGTACTCGAGAACAGAGGAAGGGGACAGATGTGAATGAAATCATCCCAGAATAAACAGATGGGATCTTCAATACTCTTCCAGATGTGCAAAAGACATAAAGTCGGGTGCGAAAGACTGAATCCACTACAGAGTTATTTATTATATATATATATATATTTCTCAACAAATATAAAGTCCAAACCAATAGGAGTAAAGTGTAATATTAGTTATTTGGAATATGACATAAATTGTAGGAGTTGGAAGAATAACTGGTATAAAATTTATGGCTCTAAAGATAAACAAAATGTAAAAAAAAAAAAAAAAAAAAAAAGACGTTTCA
>JAUCMX010000016.1:22075728-22085728 GCA_033459395.1 Hemibagrus guttatus | reverse complement strand
GATAGATAGATAGATAGATAGATAGATAGATAGATAGATAGATAGATAGATAGTTTTTGTTTTGTTTGTCTTGGTAACTGTGTGTGTGTGTGTGTGATGGACTGTGACTGAGAGAAATTTGACTACAGCCTCTGTTCTCTCTCTCTCTCTCTCTCTCTCTCTCTCTCTCTCTCTCTCCCTCTGTTTACACAAGCATGATGCAAGAACAGAAATGATCCATTTTGGCACAGATCCCTCGCACTGATGTGAACAATAATGGTGAATCTGCCCGGGTCTCGCTCTATTTCTCCGTTTTATTTTTTCCCTCGCTCCTGCTCTCTCCTCTTTTCTCTCAGCTTTAATGTTTCCTGAAGTACAACAGACTCTGACCTCTCTTTCATTCTATGGATAAATCGCGCAAGTCTGCTGAAATGAAACGAATCTTCATACAGTTACAGAAGCCAGAGATGTGATCAAATACACTGGGTCGAGAGAATGGGATGCTAGACACATTCTGATTGGTTAATGTGAGTCTCAGGGGCGGGGCTTAGCAAACTGTGATAGACTCTGTGATAACAAAAAAGATCTGAAGAAGAGAGAAGAAAGAATTGGGAGGGAGGAATTGGATTTGGGGAAGATTTATTTTTGGAAACTAAAACATTTTACAGATAAAGAGACCAAATTGTTACTTTATACTTTCTGTAAAAAAAAAATAAATAAATAAATAAATAAATAAATAGATAAATAAATAAGCTTATTTTAAAAAAAGCTTATTCAAGGTCTCAGTGTCAGGGTTGGAAAAGAAAAACTAATTTACAGTTTTATTCCACAAAAGTCCAAAAATGGAGAAAAAGCAGCTCCAAAGTGATCCGATTAACTTACTAAGGTTTTGGTGAGAGCCCGCTTGTGAAAGTGTAATTAAAATTAAAAGTGTAAATAAATTGGGGTAATAACGTATAAAAAAAATGATACTAATATTGAATACAACAAATAAAAATGTTTTAAATGACAACAAAAAAACAAATATATTTGTTTTATTTTATTAATAAATCTATTTTGTAATATTATCCTATTTTACATTTATTATTATACATTTTTAATGCTATTATTACTCCTTTTTTAAATGAAATAATTATACATAATTTTACATTTATGTAAAATTAGTAAAAAAAAAAAACAAAAAAAAAAAACATTTGAACTGATTTAAAATGACTAAAATGTATTTTATTAATAAAAGTCACAAAAATCAACAATTTAGAATTTAATATTTATGCATTAAAAAAATGTTCTTCTTTAATTTTCACACACACACACACACACACACACACACACACACACACACAAACACACACACAGCAAGTCTGACAGCTCAGTTCTGGAAGATACCGTGTGCTGAGGACAAAATATACAGGATAGAAAATAATATAAAATATAAAAAGTCCACACACACACACACATTCTGTCAAACATCGAACAGTACCGTCGGAAACATCGGAAACGTAATACACCAGTTCCATATCCACAGCAGTGTGTTAGCAGCGTGAGCGCTCCCGGCTAACGGCTAATTTGGTGGTAATTGCGGCGAGACAAGTGCGAGCTACGTTCCGGCCTGGAGCTGCTCTGCTATATTACACCAAAGTGTTTCACACGCTAAACACACGCTAATTGAAAATGTGACGGCGTGAGGACTTGAATTTTTACCCATGAGGGTTTAACAATATCGCTTTCGTGTGTGACAAGTTTTCACGCTGCGTGTGTGTGTTCATTCCTCCACACACTCACTGTCAGAGGCGGACCTCTGACTGAGAGCTCAATAAAACCCAAATGAAGGTGAAGTGTGTGTGTGTGTGTGTGTGTGTGTCTATAATGCCTTGTGAGTAAGTGAATGGTGCTGTAGTGTGTTTGCATTATTGTGTACAGTATAATTAAAACTAGAAGCTAGCACACTAACCAACAGGCTAATTATCGTATTGTGCCATTAAACTCCAAAGCCAGTTCGCTAATACACTAACAAACATTATGCTAATCATTATATTATGCTAAGCCAAGCACTGTTATGCTCTGTATTTAAAGCCAGCTAACATTTAGGCTAATTATTATGTTGTGTAATTAAAATCTGTTGCTTTTTCGCTAGGAAGTTAGCAAACATTGAGCTAATTATTATACTGGGTACTTCAAAAAACTAGGCAAGAGAAGCTAATGAGTATGCTAGCAATAATATTTTCTGGAAATGAAACCGGCCATCACATTGTTAGTTAACTAGCTAACATAAGGCTAAAATAACATTATGTTAGCTAATGTATTAAAACTGCTAGCAAGCCAGCTCATATTAGCTAAACTTCTGTGGTAAAATGTGTGTTTTCTTTGGGTTAGGTGTAGCTGCACATGCAATACACACACACCAAATCTGCCCTCAACCTCTCTCTCTGTCACACACACACACACACACACACACACACACACACACACACACACACACACACACATGCACAAACACTTCCAAATATCATTAGCAGGCTACAGCTGAAGCCATTAGTCGGTCACCTGTATGTTTGTAATGGAGTCATTATAGAGGCAGCTGGAGGGAAACACTTGTTCCTCCGTGTTGCGTGCCTGCACTCGCCTTCGTTTCAAAGGCGCCGGATGAAAAGGTGACAGCATGTGTGTTTTTGTTTTTAATATTTCCTGATCATTTGTGCTAAATGTTTTAAGTAAAAGTTCACCCGGTATAATTTACCTCAGATTCTGGTTTTCTGGCTTAAACAAGACCTGCCTTTTTTTTGTAGCGTGTCAGAAATCTTGACTAGCTACTTAGCATCAGCTAGCTGTAGCGACACATTGGCATGGTGTTGTACCACACTGCTTAAATGGATCGCTAATAAAACCAACAGTTATAAAATATTGTAGACGTTTGGCATGTAGATGTTTTATGACAGTAAAAAGAAGGTTCTGAGGTGAAATATTTGTTAGTGGTAACATCATATGGTCACCATTTTGCCACAAAATTGTCTCGAATAGCCTCTGTCTAACTGTGTTATCATGTAAAAAAAAAAAAAAACAATCACTGTAGCTGACCTGGGGCTTTTATTTATTTTTATTAGCATTATTATTTGCTTTAGTTTCCTCAGCAACTTGTTTTAAAAATGTCTGTCACTTCATTTTCACTTCATAATCGAATAGGCTAAGCCTAGTGAGTTTTTGCTATCTTTACTAGCTACTTTTCCTCATACACTAATGCTAGCTGCTGTTCAGACAACTGTTAAGTGGAGACTTGGTGTGTTTGTACTGCTAATATCAGCTAGCTTGTGCTTGAAAATGTAATTGAAATCATAAACATAGCAGCTAATAAGCACTGTTAAACACTTTCCTCAGGAGAAATAACGCCCACCTCATGCCGAACTACGTCCATGCCTGGTTTTACACCAAGAAATCCATAGAAACCAGTCAGAATGTGAAAATAACCAAGTTTTAAGTCTAAATATTTTTTCATAACGCATTCAAAAACATCAAATCGTTCTCAAAGTACGATCCGGGGAACCTCAGAGCTCTGTAAAGCATAGCTAGTATGTCACTGATTTATTTATTTTGATTTCCTGAGGTAAAAATCAAATCCTGTATTATCAAAATCATTATATTTTGGGGTCCAAGCACCAAACATTTCACCTTTCACCAGCACCAGTCTTCTTTTTTTTTTTTTTTTTGAGCAGCACTTGATTCAAGTCAAGCGCTGTGTGGTTTTGTTGTTGTTGTTGTTGTTGTTGTTGTTGTTGTACAAACGCTTTTCATTTACGCAGACTAATGCAGCATGTAATAAGCAGACGTTCTCGGCCTCTCTATTAACATGCTATCTGATACTAATGGACATATTGTTTACTGTGTCCAGCTGCACAAAAGAGCAGATTATGGATGTTGGTAGATGTTTGTCATGTGAATGTCTGTTGTGCTGTGAATGAGGTGTGAGGTCAAATTTAATACGGTCCTAACAAGGGATTGAAATGGACCGACGTCTTTTAATAACAACGATAGTTACAACATGCTCTTTTTTTCTACGGTACTATGCTAAGGATTATTAGAACATAACACGCAGACATCCAGACTCGTAGCGCGTCTGTTCACAAGTTCGGCTCGTCTCCGTCTCCTAGCTTCCCGTCCCGGTGTCTCACGTACAATATATTATCGTTCACCTATGCTGCATGTTTACATACGCTTTCCAAATAATCTGGATAACGGATGCTCGTCCAGATTTGTCCTGAATCACGGCGTTCTCGTTCTTTCTGTCTCGTTCCTGCTCTAAAACCCCAGGGTCTGGACTTCATTAGGTCCAATCCCTTCCTCCCTTCCACCACCTCCACCTCCTTCTCCTTGTAGACGGAACAGAGGCGACATAATTCACTTTGCCAGGTTTTACAGTGTGGGGTAGGGGACCAGAGAAGGGTCAAGTGAAAGAGTGAAATCTGTTCCACAGCTGTGCGCTCAACCCGCAGCCTAAAAAACAGAGCGAGAGAGAGGTAGAGAGAGAGAAAGAGAGAGAGAGAGATACTTTGGGGAAAATAACCCCCCTGCCGAGACAGTCTATTGAAATTGCTCTGTCTGTCTCCACCTTTCCTTCCATCAAGACTAATCCAGTTTGCATCAGATTCCTGAGTAAACCGCCCTCACACGTTGAACACAGCGTGTCAACTCACACCACACACACACTATATATATATATATTTACACGTTCCATCTATTCCCTGCTTAAAAGCTACACAATTTCCACCCTGAACCCCAAACACCATATATAAATCTTTTATTCCGGCCTGTCAGATCTTTCCCATGAATGAGGACTCGCTTGCTAATCTGCACTTCCTCTCCAGGCAGCTCATCAGCACCTCGGGAGTGTAAAACCACACCTGTACCTCACACACATCAGTCTCGACAGCACCGAGGCGCAAAGTGTCACTCTGTCACTCAGACCTTTCTACGTTCTTTCATTCATTTCTTTCTGATTACAAAGATTTCAAGTCTGTAACATCATCCGCTTTTTAATTAATAATGTATTATTATTATTATGATGATTATAATTAAGGTGAAGGAAATCACAATTTGTATACACGTTATCTAATAATGACCTATTAAGCAGTAATAAAAGGTCATCTGATTATAAAACCTTCATCCTGCTCTAAATAATGTTCCTCCATAAATCATATATCTCCTGCCTTTAAATATTTATTATGATCCATATACAATAAAGCTGTTTTGTTTTTTTTTTTACTTCATTTTGGATTATGTCATAGATATATCAGGCTGTAAGTCCTAATGCATGTGTGCACGCAGTAAAGATGCAAAGCAGATGTTGCAGAAGTTGGTTTGTTTTGGAGGATAAACCTAAATTGTTTATTCTATTAATTTATTCAAATTTTTATTATTATTATTATGCCCATATATCCGACATATGATGGCAATACAAAGCATTGAAATATTTGAACACAAATATTTGATTTGAATAACTTTACACACTATATTAGAAAACATCTTTCAATCTAAAACTCGTCTGTTTTGTGGGTTGGTTGGGGTTTTTTTTTTTTTCTTTTTTTTTTTTTGTTTGTTTGTTGTCATTTTTACGAGTTAACGCGAACACGTCGGACGAGCTTAAAAAATGCGGAAAATCTGATTTTTCGTTCATTCCTTTCGCGCAGGGAAATATTTCATGTCGTAATATTGTGCGGAACTTTTTTTTCCCGAAAATAGGAATAAAAAATAAAAACAACAAAATAATATAAAAAAATAAAATAACGTGCCAAGTTGTGAGAGTGTGTTTCGTTCCACCTGATGAGTCCATCCAGAGAGTCCATCTGCAATCAGATACAATTCAACAATAATTCAATCTGTAAACAATCCTTTAAGGTAAAAAAATAAAAATAAAAAGGGAGGTAAAAAAAAAAAAAAAAACGGAAATAATCTGCCGCTCGACGTAATTTAATCCGAAATGCTGCTGTCGGATTTAACGCCATGATTTGTTTGCAAGTCTGATATATAATCCCGTGTCCTGTTATGCTATGTTTGCAACAATTTCCTGACATTGTGCTCGAGTGAGTGTATATTTGAAGGAAGTTGTGTGTGTGTGTGTGTGTGTGTGTGTGTGTGTGTGCGTACGAGGCTGTGCATGAAGAAATGTAATCACTAACTTTACGTTTTCTTTGCCATGCACAAAAGCAAAAACAAATCAATAAGCGGTATAAAACTTTCGGATGGGAATTTGCATTCAGAAAAAAAAAAAAAAAGAAAAAAAAAAAAAAGTTCTATAAACTAGATCATTAATTCAACCATTTCTTTTATTTTAGTTGTTTTATTTTGGACGCGTTTTCTCTCTTTGGCTTCAGTTAGCTCTCATTTCAGTATTTTCTCTGCGCATCTGGTGCTGAGAGTTTGAAACGCTGTATCGAACACTGTACTGATGTCCCTTTATTTATGAATGTATTTATTTATTTATTTATTTATTTATTTATTTATTTCCCCTTTTGCAACACGGGCAGAACTCACACTTTCCGAGGAGCTCAGGTGCTCCAGTACGCGCGTCTTTTTTTTTTTTTCTTTTTTTTTTAAATAAAAATAAATAAATAAATAAAAAAAACTCCAGCCGTGTTTCAGTCTCCAAGTCGTGCGCTGAAGATTTTAGTGCTCTAACATTTGGAAAGGCTTTAATCTCTTTAAAAACGCACTATCACGACAAGATGCGTATTATTGCATGAGACGTGAGATTAGGGTTCATCCAGGAACTGTGCGCCTTCAAGTACACTTGCAACAAGGTTGTTTTTATTTTTATTTACTTTTTTTTTTTTTTTTTTAGCTTTCTCATCCTTTTTTTTTTTTGAGCATGCAACATTTTTTAAGTTGAAGTAAGCTTTTGCAACGTCTGCAACTGAGACTACGTCTATCCTCGTGGAGAAAGTTTTGCTTCATTTTTACGCGGTCGAGATACGCTGGCGCACCACAGCACGACAAATCCAGCAGTTTGCTTCGTGCGTCTTTACACACGGAGGGATGCGCGTACATGGTGCACGGTGCATGGGCACCCACAAGCATGGTGCATTTCTATCTATCCCTACAAACTCCAACACACACACACACACACACGCATACACACACACACGTACGTGATGTCTCACCTTTGCGCGGCCGTGTTGGCGTCCAGTATCCCGGCGCTTTGCATCCAAGAGCGCACCGGAGTCATGCCGCTGGCGAGCGGTTCCTCCTTCATGGTGAGCGCTCCCCGCGGGAGACCGTCCTGGATGGAAAACATGAAAACGGCCCTCGAAACCGGCTATTCGAGCGAAGTAATTAAAAAAAAAAAAGAAAAAAAAAAAAAGAACAAGAACAAGAAGAATTGGGGGGAAAAAAGAAATCCTCCGGATTAGCTAGCAATAAAAAACCAACTGAACGGGAGGAGGCAAAAAAGAGATAAGCGACAAAAAAAAAAAGTGTCAACAAGGGTCCTTATCCTCTCCAAAGGGGTCCTTGAAGGCGCCCGAGCGCTCCGTATCCCACCGGGTTGCTCCTCTCTTATTTTAGATTCCCAATATAAAACCTCGCAAGTTCAAGATGAAACCCGTGTGTGCGTGTTTGTGTGTGAGAGTGTGTGTGTGTGTGCGTGCGTGTGCGTGTGTGTGTGTGTATGTGTGTCTAGTTAAAAGAGGGAGGAGAGAGCTCGCCAAGCATCTCAAAGGAGGAAAGCACCGGATCAAGGCGAGCGTCTGGTCGAGAAGTTGCTCAGAAGAAGGAGGAAAGAGCGAACAAACGCGCGTGCGGATGAAACAAGCGGGATGAAAACGGACGCGCGTGCTTCAAAAAAGAGGGGGAAGTAAAAATGCAGTGATTAGACGAGCGAACAAGAGGGAGGGATGGAGCAGGGAAGGCTTCGTGCGCTCCCGGGGGAACAGGCGGATTGGGTAAGAAATCTCACTCCCTCTCCTCCCTCACTCCCTCTCCGCCCCTCCCCTCCTCTCTCCTCCACTCCCCTCCCCTCTCCTCCACAACATACGTCTCTTTACGGCTCCTGCGGACACGAGCGCACCTTCTCACCGGAGGTGGGCGGGACCTAAACCAAGAGGGGTGGTGGTGGGCGTGGATGTTGGCCTTAAAAGGAGCCCTCATTTGCATGTTGGAGGTGTGGGAGTAATCTGATTGGCGTCGCAATTGAAACTTGGGCAGCCAGGTTCCGTCCCAAGCCGCTGAACAGCGTGGTGTCAGGATTACACCGGAAGACTTTGGGACTAGCTTTAATTTGGACTATTATTCATAAACATCATTCTTAGTGGAAATACAGACTATGATACAACAAAGAAGAAAAGAAATGAGAAGGAAAAGAATCAGTTCAGGGCTGAGAATATTGTCTCAGTCGCGCAAATATATATAAATCCTGAACTTTCTCAAATTCCCAACCCCTGTACCTCTTATGGATGGTGAAGGAGGTTGAAATACATGTTATAGATACTAAAGTCTGTGTGTCTAATAAATCACATTATTCCATTATTCCTTAAACACACACTGCAACTGTCACTGTTGCTTTATAAAACTGATAGCTGATTAAAGGTAAAATCCAACTCGTACATTTTTTCATTTGAACTGCATACTACTACTAATACTAATAATAATAAAAAAAGAAGAAGAAGAAGAAGAAGAAGAAGAAGAAGAAGAAGAAGAAGAAGAAGAGGAGGAGGAGGAAGTTATATTATAGTTCTTTTCTATGTTTTTTTTTTTTTTGTAATATTTATATTCATTTTAAACAGTAACCCAACACTATCTAGATCCGATTTCTTTCTAATTTATTTACCTCCACTCGATTTTTGTTTGTTTTGTTTTTTGTTTTGTTTTTTGTTTTGTTTTTGGTTGTCCAAAATCGATCTGGAGATTTTTATACCAAAAAAAAAAAAAAAAAAAAAACCTAATAATTATTATTATACCTCATGAATTCTAATGAATGAATGAAAATATTTGTCTGGGTGAATGAGCCGATGGTGCAGAAGATCATCAGAAAGCAACTCGGATTAAATCTGAAATATTTATCAGAGAGACTGAAAACGATCCCGAGGGCTTTTCAGAACAGAGTCGATTACAACCTAAACGATACGATACTTCAGAGGAGATCTTTTTTTAAAAGATCCATAGCAAAAAGAGACAGATCTAATTGAAACCCGACATTATTATTATTATTATTATTTTTATTATTATTATTATTATTATTATTATTATCACCATCATCATCACTATTATTATTATTATTATTATTATTCTGTTTGGAATAAAGTGTTTTTTATATTGACATCGCAAATTTTTATTATTATTATTATTATTATTATTATTATTATTATTATTATTATTATACATCTATAATTAAGCTTCAAACGCGACGTCGTTTCAATGGTGATCTCTTTTTAACACACACACACACACACACACACACGCACACACACACACGCACACCGCTCCCTAAACAACCGCGTGAACATTTTTTTTATACTTACTTTATCCATTTGCCGCATTTTGTTTCTGTTGTAAAATTTATCTGTAAAATTCAGATTGAAATCCAGATCATAATCACACCTGGTTCGGTTTCATCCTCTTCAGATTGATTTATTAAAAAAAAAAAAAAAAGAAAAGAAAAGAAAGAAAGAAAGAAAGAAAGAAAGAAAGAAAGAAAGAAAGAAAGAAAGAAAGAAAGAAAGTCCCTTATCATGAACATGAGTGACGCGACATATTGGGAGAAATGAAAAGACATTTATGATTATTATTTATCTATCCAATATTAATTCCTAGTCACTCTCTCTCTCTCTCTCTCTCTCTCTCTCTCTCTCTCTCTCTCTCTCTCTCTCTCTCTCTCCAGCTTCATTATCCACCACCTTTGGATGATGTGACGGTAGATAATGTCCATGAAAGAGCTCCTGCTCTGAAAACTCTTCTAACATGGATCATCATTGCCTAAAGCATGATCATATTTTGGGCATCAAATTTGGGTCTGAAAGTGGCTGCGGTCTAAAAATGT